>CM066983.1:35220009-35270009 GCA_033977485.1 Hydrangea macrophylla | reverse complement strand
TTTTTGGGATATCATTTCTTTTCTTTTCTTTTTTTTTTTGTATAAATAGAGGAACAAAAACAAAAAACAAAGAAGAACACAATATAAAACTGAATTTGAAGAACAAAAGAACACGAAGAGTCACGAAGAAAATTCGAAGAACAAACAGAGAATAGACGAAAAATTAAAAGGATAGATAACCTGATTTTAGAAATCTTGCTCGGATACCAAATGATGCGAACCTCAATAGACTCACTATGAGACCCAACAACAAAGATTGAATATCTTCCCAAGAAAGCTAAAAATCAGATTGTTGTGAAAGTGAACCTGTGACCCAACGCCTACAAAGAGACGCAAACCACAGGTATTCCAATTAGTGAACCTGAGACCCAACTCCTATAAAGAGACGCAAACCACAGGTATTCTTAGTTTTGAATGCCACAAGGTGAAAACCTTGATAAGTTCTGAAAGTTCAATGAAGAACCAAGAAGAAGGAGTAAAAAAACTCACTTTTTATCAATTTTTCAAATCTGTCCATTACAAAAGATAAGCAAGGATATATATAGGCTTGGAACATCCCTCCAACCATAGGAAAAAAATGCAAGTAATTGGAACAACCCTCCAATCATAAGAAATAATGCATTCACGTTTTTTAGCAAAGGCTAGTACAAAAAAGTAGTTTAACTCATTAAATGCACTTAAAAACATGAACCAACTCTCAACTACTATCTATAAAACATATATAGCTATATCTTAGAGGTTATATTCAGTCCACATCTTCACATACATGAATTAAATTGACATAGTCTTCATTTCCCTTTGGACCACTCTTAGGAATGCTAAAATCAGCGCAAATTTCTTGAATCAGCCCATTGAAAGCTTCTTTGATCTTTTTGGACCTTGCTCTTGTAATTGGCCCATTTGGAACATGCAATGGATCTTGTAATGGCCCATGTTGATTCTCATCATGAGGAGGGTCATCCATAAGCGTATCCCTACTGATTTATCTAACCCTATGGATGACATTCCTAGTGATGATGAAATTAAGGAAGCCCTCTTTAGTATCCACAGCAACAAAGCTCCGGATCCTGATGGATATAATGCTCATTTTTTTTAAGAAAACCTGGACAACCACTGGACCCTTAGTTACTAAAGGTATCAAAGAATTTTTTACTTCGGGCCAACTGTTAACTGAGTCAAATGCTACCATTATTGCTCTTATACCCAAGATCCTCAATCCCTCTAAAATGAGTGATTTGAGGCCTATCTCGTGCTGTAACATAGTCTACAAATGCATCTCTAAAATTACATCCAAGAGGCTTCAAAAAAATTTACCTTCTCTGGTTGACAATGCCCAATCTGCTTTTATCAAGGGTAGGAAAATCAATGACAATGTTCTTCTTGCCCAGGATCTTATGAGGGACTATCATAAGCCTTCTGGACACCCTAGAGCTTCGGCAAAGGTTGACCTTATGAAAGCTTATGATAGTGTGAGTTGGGAATTTTTACTTGATTTTCTTGATGTTCTTGGTTTTCCTCTTAGGATGCAAGGGTGGATTAGAGCTTGTATTACTAGTCCTAAGTACTCTATTAACTTTAATGGAGAATTTGTAGGGTACTTTGAGGGTGCTAAGGGTCTTAGGCAAGGTGATCCTATGTCACCTTACCTTTTTGTTCTTGTCATGGATACTCTTAGCCAATTGATTCAGCATAACATCCAACGATCCTCTCATTTTAAATACCATTGGAGATGTGATAAACTCAAAATTTCCCACCTTTGTTTTGCTGATGACCTTATTTTATTTTTCAATGGTGATGTAAGTTTTGCGTCAGTTATGAAAAAAAATCTTTAGATCAATTTTATAACTTTACTGGCATGAAGGCTAATGATAACAAAAGCTGTTTATTTATTTCAGGAATGGAGGAAAACACTTCTAATGATATATGTCGCTGTCTCCCGTTTACCCTTAGCTCCTTCCCAATGAAGTACCTGGGTGTTCTGTTGATCACCACTAGACTAAAGAAGGGAGACTGAGATGATCTCATCCAGAAAATCACCTAAAGAATCACTTCTTGGACTTCTAAATTTCTTTCATATGCTGGCAGGCTTCAACTTATCCAATTGGTCCTTACAGGGATACAAAACTATTGGGCTACCATGTTTATTCTTCCTAAAAGTATCCTTAAGCATATTGAGAGTTTAATGTGTAGATTTCTTTGGACTGGAGGAACTGAAAAGGCACATAGTGCTAAAGTTGCTTGGGATTTAGTCTATAGACCTACGAAGGAAGGGGGACTTGGTCTTGAAAATCTTACTCAATTGAATTCTATTTTAAATCTTAAACATATCTAGGCCATTTTTACTTCTAAAACCAAGTCCCTTTGGGTGGACTGGATGCATACTTACATGTTGAAAGGGAAAAGTTTTTGGGCAGTCAAGACCCCATCCCAATGCTCCTGGCATTGGCAAAGCTTCTCAATCTTAGATCTATGTCTAGACCAATGCTTAAGCATAACAATCAACCTGTATTCGTTCAACTTAGTTCCTAGGGAGAGAAGCTCCAACTTCTGTCTAGAAATTTTTCTCTGATAACATTACATTCTATTGCTTCATTTCTTTCCTTTCTTCTTTGCTATGAGAAGATGGGAAAACATAAGAGTATACTCAAATCCAACATGTCAAACACATTTGGTGCTAAGACTAAGAAGAATGATTAGTTTAGGACTTTTGATAGCCTGTCCTTTTTTCCTTTTTTGGTTGTGGGTAGGGATTTCTCTGGCATATTGCCTTGGGTTGTGTTTGTTTGTTTTGTTCCTTAGGTTTTTGATTGATCCCTTTTGGGATGACAGGGAATCTTTTGTTTTCTCAGGGTGATGTTGGTTCATTCCTTTTACATGTCTGATTAGTGGTGCCTTACCACAGATGTCTCTTTTCTGCGCTTGTTGTATATCCTGGGGTATGCCCCTTGTACATTTGTACACCCTTTTTTGGTTTTATTCACCATTTTTTCTGAAAAAAAGAAGAAGAATGATCAGTTAATTAAGTGGGCAATTGATTCAGTTAGTTCATCCAAGAAGACAGATATTGAACATAGCAATGGTATTATGAATATTAAAGTTGAATCAGTGACTGGACAGTGTGGAAAGGACTTCATCATCTCAAATCCTTCCAAATCAATTATTTATGGCATTGGAGATGGTGGCATCTCTGATCTATCCAAGGTTAATAGCCTTGGGATTACTAAAGATGAGCTGGATCTTCCAGCAGATTGGGAAGTTCAATCCCCTAGTCAAGTTGAGGTGGAGGGTAGAGGATCTTGTAGAACCTCTCTCTTTCCTAAGCTACAAGACTCTAATGAATTACTAAGGAGGAAGTTTTTAGCCCCTACATCTAGTGAGCTTACAACTGTCCAAGCTAATACCAAGCATGTTACTACAGATTCTTCATCCTTCTTAGCAACATCTGTTGCTTTGAATGAAGATGAATCTATTGAAGCTCTTAATGTCAGAATGGAGAAAGTGGGGGACCTCAAGGCTATTGGTGTGGGCTTGATGAAGAGCTTGGCATCTGGCCTAGCAATTCACGAATCTGCTGTGGAAGGGCTTGAAGAAGGTGAGTTGCTTTATGATCATCCTCTAAAAGTTGGGTTAGACTCTACCATTAGATTGAACTCTAAATTGGTGGATGAAATATACTAAATTGAGGTATCTTTTGGAGGGATTTCAAAGACAAAATGAGGAAAGGGAAGGTAATGGGATTAGAGGAAGAGGGAGAACCAGGAGAAATACCCAGTTTGAAACTTTTGATATTTGTCCTGGAGCTCCCCTCCCAAGTTCTATTTGTTCTGATAGAGTGGATGCATATGCTGGCAATGAGGGTTGTTTAAAGTCTCAGTGTGGGCAGGATGATACAAGTGGGCATATTGTTGAAGAACATAAGTTTGATAAAAAAAAATCCTAAAGATACTATCTCCAAGGAGTTTGCCACAACCGGGGCCCACATCTCTCCCACAATTGGACCCAATGGTCATATTGATTCCAACGGGGCTGTTCAAAAACCTGCGTTTGGCAATGAAGTGCAAGCTGGCTTATCTGCTCCTACACGCAACATAGAGGGCACCAGTCATAAGGCTGGTTCTATCGAGGCCGGTGCTGTAATTACTGTAGGGCAGATTGGTCTTTCCAATAGTGTACTGGGGCGACCCGTTGACAAGCACATGGGCAGACCCCACTCTCCCTTATTACCCAACGCAATGTCCATGGCTAAAGTTAAAGTTGAACATGAGCCAATAGTAAACCACATGGGCCTTGTCCTTGAATCCGTAAATGCTATAGCCTCAACAATAAGTCATATGGTCAGCTATCCTTTACCCTTAAAATCAGGAGGAGTGTCTCCCACTAAGTCATCAAATGTGAATAATTCTTCATCTCTTCAAGTGATTAACACGCACATGGGGGCCCACCAACCTACTTTAGTCTTAAACAATATGTATAATAAAGCTACTCACGTGGCATGTTCTAATAATTACATGACTACATCCACATCTGTTCCTATTTCCTCTACTACCAAACTGAATGGTCAACCTTTTAGCAGTAAGTTCCAAAAGTCTGCCTACTAAAACTCTAATTGAACCTAGTCATACCAAGTCTTGGGCTTCTTTGGTTACCCCACAGAGTTCTTTGGGATTCAAGTTGAATTACATTAAGCCGAGACAAGGGAATAGTAATCAGCATCTCAGTATCCCAAAGGAGGTGTTCATAGAAGGAAGTCATGCTTGGCAAAACACATTAGTTGGGTAATTCATTGGGAAGAAAATCCCCTTCTCATTTGTCAAGAGCATGACATGGTAACTACTGATTTAGGTTTTTTCTTCTTTAAATTCAATAGTGAGGAGGAATGTTTGGCTATTCTTGAAGGAGGCCCATGGCATGTGAGTGGGTAGCTAATTATTTTGAGAAAATGGCAATCTGGCCTCACTCTTTTCAGAGAAGCTATCACCACAATCCCTGTTTGGGTACATATTTATAATATTCCTCTTAAACTTTGGAACCCTCTGGGATTAAGTCACATTACAAGTGTAATTGGGAAACCTTTGCATGTTGCTAAAGTCATTGCTGAAGGTAGAAGAATCTCATATGCTCGCATATGTATTGAGCTGAATGCCAAGCAAGAGTTACTAAAAGAACTTGTTATTGATTTTGAAGACCCTATTACGGGTGAGATTAAGCCTATTTACCTTCTAATTCAGTACCAATGGAACCCAATTCCTGGTGCAAAGTGCAAGAAATTTGGCCATGATTGTGCTAAATTACCTAAAGCTCCAATTCAAGCCCAGAAAGCCACCCCTATTAATCTGGAAAACACTGAAGGTGCATGGCAAACCAAAGATAAGGGCAAGTTCATTAGAGTTGATATTAGAGGCAATACTTCTACTCCTTCCAATATGGATGAATCCATAATTGGTATTACAAGGGATGTTAACTCAGGGATAGATCCAGATATTCAGTTAAAGTCTTCTGCTTCCTTAATTCCCCAGAGCCTAGATATGAAGAGCAATATGTTCTCCTCCTTGGAAGTGTTCTGTGACGAAGATGATTCCAGTGATTGATGAGAATCAACATGGGACACTACAAGATCCATTGCATGTTCCAAGTGGGCCGATTACTAGAGCAAGGTCCAAGAAAATCAAGGAGGCCTTATTGGGTTGATTTCAAGAGTCATAAGTATGGCCCAAACAGAAATGAAGGCTTTGTCAATTTAATTCATGCATGTAAAGATGTGGACTGAATATAACTTCTAAGATATAGCTATTTATGTTTTATAGATAGTAGTTGAGAGTTGGTTCATGTTTTAAGTGCATTTAATGAGTTAAAGTAGGTTTTTGTATTAGCCTTTGCTAAAAAACGTGAATCCCTCTAGTGAGAGAATGTCCATCTTCTCTCTAGAATTCTTATTCTGATTCTCTTCTTTTCTCCATTTCAATGGGGTCAAATAAGAAGAAAAAAAATCAAATTGCTAGTCATGGGAAAGCTGGCTCTCCTTCATCTAATCCAATATCCAATGAAGTGGCTTATCCTATCAAGAATATGTCTAATAATCCAAAGGGTGTCTCTGAACCATCCACTAGTCCCACAACCATGGGTGACCTTTCTGTTTTTGATCCAGAGTTGGGGAATAAATATGTCCTCAAGGGAGATGGTTCTGTGCTTCTTAGAGATGGATCCACAATCAACAGTACCCAATCAGAAGGACAAATCCGAGTACTAAATGTGGCTAAATCTATTTCTGTTCCAAACCAGCTCTCAAATGAAATTAAAGGTTCCATAGATGCTGGTCCTACTAGATCCTTGTATTCTCAGTTAGGAAGGAATGCTCTCAAAAGAGAAGACCCTCATGGCTACTCTGATGAAGATCTCGAATTACATGAAGATTGGGAGGACAGTCTATCTTGCCAAGAAGAAAATGAGGATGGAAGAACTTTGGAAGGGAGTTCATTTAAGTCAGTCCAAGACTCTAATGAAATCCTTAAGAAGAGAAAAGGAGTTACTGGAAACAAAACGTTGTCTGGTAAATTTATCCTTACAAATCCTTCCCGGACTGAAGTGTATTCTATTAACGATGAAGGTATTCAGGAAATTCAGAGTCAACTTCAACCAGTTCTCTCGGGTAAAGACACAGTTGGTACATGCTTTGATCCAAAAAGTCCCACAAATACCCAATCTGCCTTGTTTGCCGAGAGTAAAAGCCACGCGCCTATTCAAGTTAATTCCAACGGCTTTATTGAGCCTCAAAACCCGCATAAAGCTGGCAGTGCCCATGTGCTTACCAGTAACTTTCCCGAGAATTTCGGTGATTTGTCTCCAAAATTTAGGATTGTTAATCACATGGATCCGCATGCGATTGACAGCCCTAGAGTATCCAATGGTCCGAATAAGATGAATACCCCTAATGCCACGTGTGTTATGAACACTCCTTTAATCCCCGGTCAAATGAGTAGCAAGCACATGGGTGGTGAAGCCTTTTCCCGAAAATCAGGATCTATGTCTCCTAATGCTTCCACAAATATTATGAAGACTACACTTGTTAATCATTCGGGCCCACAAGTTGACTTCCAAGGCTCCCATGCGTCCTCTTGTGGACAAAGTCTTTTGAGTGTTACAGATTATGATTTACAAGTCATCCCAAATGGGCCCCCTAAGGCGACAACTCATGTTAGTGATCAAAGTTTAGCACATGGGCTCTTATATACTAAATCCTGCGGACATACTGAATTAAACAAGAATGAGGGAAAGGTCACTCACACGCCTATTATCCAAGGTCATGCGTCTCTGCATACAGGTAATCCCAAGCCCATTAAAAATTCCTGGGCTTCTCTTGTTAAAGAGAAAACTGTACCTACCTTTAAATTAAACTACATTGAACCCTCAGTTGTTGAAAAGAACAAATGCTATGTTTTGCTCAAAGATCTTGCTACTGAAGGAAGTAAAGCCTGGGAAAATACTCTTGTTGGGTATTTTATAGGTAAGAAACTGCCTTACTCATTGGTTAAGAACAACACTGCTAGGATGTGGTCCAAGTCTGGACTCATTGACATGGTCGCAACAGACTCTGAATTTTTTTTCTTTAAATTTGATAGCATGGAGGCTAGTGAGGCAGTGCTTGAAGGGGGTCCCTGGCACTTTGCGGGGCAACCCATCATTCTCCGTAGCTGGCAAGCTGGGTTGATTCAAAATAAAGAAGCACCCTCCTCAGTTCCTATTTGGGTGAATATTTATAATATTCCACTTGAATATTGGAATCCCAGTGGATTGAGCCACATTGCTAGTATTATCGGAAAACCATTACACGTTGATAGGATAACAGCCACATGCCGTAGGATCTCATGTGCTAGGATTTGCATAGATGTTAGTGCGGAGCGTGAATTACTTAATGCATTTGATATCCAAGTTGAAGATCCTATTACTGGGGATCCACAATTCATTAGAATTCATGTCGAATATCAATGGACGCCAATTCGATGTCCAAAATGTAGGAAATTTGGCCACAACTGTCAAAAAATCCATACTACCTATACTCAGCAAAAGGGCCTTGTGGACACGCGGATTCGGACCACTTCTCTTGTTTGAGATTGTTTTGAAATTGATTTGAATCAAAGAAAAGGAAAAGTCTGTTGAAAACAGATACAGAGTCGCCACTTGGTCTTTAAGGAACCAAGAAACCTAATTTTGACTCACCCAAGCGGATAAGGGCACCGGCCCTTCATAACCAAAGAACTTGGTTCGGGGTTTTGGTACGAGAGAGGAAGGAGCCTTTGTCACGACTAAAACACCCTCAACTCGCCCCGTCTTTCGACGGGCCTCAATTAGCATCCAAATAATCATCTTATACTATGTTTGGTTCGACAAATAATACTATGATAGTATATTACATCACATAAGGAAGTTGGAATGGAAGATCAAAAGATAAAATATCATTCATAAGATCTAAGTCAAATATCATGCAATGTAAAGTGAAAGATCACACAAATAAACCTAGGAAAAATCGTCTAATCATGTATCAAGTAGTTAGTTTCCTTAATCTAAAGGGGACATGAATTGTTCTTGAAACAAATAATTATAGAAATCGAAGTATGCTTAGCAAGCTAACATGATGCATGTTGATTTTGAGAAAAGAAGATTTCTCAATCCCCGGGACGGATGAGAAAGGATGATTAGATCGAGGGGAAGCATGAACGTGATATCAAGTTCATTCCTTATAATCTTCTTAGATTAAGAGTTAAAAAACCCCAAATCTTGCATGAATGCATTGTATGTAACTAAAAAATGTGCAAATGTTGTAGTGTGTTTTGTGTACATGGATTTCTAAAATGACTTAGGAGTCTAAAATGTGTATGAATGAATGGATTAAATCAACATGGGATGTATACAAATGTAGTATGAACTACTTCCTAAAATATGAGCTAATTTGGAATGCATATAAGCATTAAATCAAAGAATGAAAGTTGAAAGGTGCTTGCTGTGAATAGTGGACAGATTGCATATATTACTTTGCAACATTATAATGGGAGGTCAAACGTGCCTAGAAAAATGTGAGAAAAATCAGAGATCATCCTTATTGTATCTAGAAAATAACCCAAAAAGCCAAACATCAATAGCTATCACAGATTAAAAGAAACAATTCAGAATGTACACATGACTCAGAAACAAAAGCTGCACTGTTGACTGATTTTGTATGATTTTTCATAAATCAAAGAAAAGGTTTATGATGACCCATTATATACCAAAAGTTTCCTAAGACACCCAAGTTTTATAAAAAAAAATAGAAAAGATATATGTACAGTGATGAAAATATTCAGAATAAGTGCAAGAAGTTGGGTGAACATTCTGTGAGAACAGAGGCAGATTATGAATATGAACTTCTCACATCCAAAACAAATACTTTCACATCTCTATAATTGATGGGAAAACATAGGGACAAACTATGATGTATTAGGAAGGTTTTCCAAGTGGTTTCATCATCATAACTTGAGTATTTAATTCAAAACAAATCTTTGAATCTGAACAGCTCACTGTTTTGGGTCATGGTTTTGGAAATTTTAGGGAAAACAAAGTTTTGTTTCTTGAAACCAAATGAGAGGGATTGAGAGGGGTTTTGAAATAGATGTTTTGAAAACATATTTTCAACACTCAATAAGGATTATAGCCACTTAGAATACCAACATCAAACTCATCATTAAGAATCTCCAAGATTGTTGGAGAGATTTATTTTATTTTTTGAACATAACTCCAATACATTCCAAGAATACCTTGGAAGTATTGAGGTTATGATCATCATCTATCAAACATGTTTTTGAGGTCAAGAGCTACTATCCATAAGGATTCACTCACCCCAAACTTCATGTCATCACTTAGATGATGATGAACTAGTAAGTAAATAAAGAAAAATCAAAAAGAAATGGGATAAGAAGAGATGAACAATAAATAAACAAGCAAATAGATGATGATCAATAGATGATATTCATGAAGCATGAACTTGTAGATTGGTGTTTCACTCATATGTAATGACACTAGACATGGAAGAAGCTTCCACTCTCTTAAATGCTTACTAAAATGGTGGTTGGAAGTATTGAATGTTGAAGTAAATGGAAGTAATGAAGTAAAAACAAAGTTGGAACTCACTTTTGTTTTGAAAATCAAAGAAGAAAGCTTCTTTTCTCTCTACTCTAACCTTATCTCTACAACTTTCTCTCCCAAACTTTTCCAAAACTCACATTTGACTCCCCTAAAATGAGGAGTAATGGGGTGTTTATATAGGCCAACTTGGGGTGGTTTTGGGATTTAGAAAGTGTTCCCATTGGCTTCAAATATCTGAAATCATAAAACTATGTCGTTTTGACTTTTAATTAATCAAAATGGGACCACAAAACTTAATTACAAAAAACACTGTTCTGGAGGAGAGTGCCGCGGCCGCACTAGGCCAGTGCCGCGGCGGCAGTGCTCCTCCCTTCGTCTGGATAATGCTGTTTAGGCCCCCTGATGTTCCGGTATTCGCGAAAAGGCCCTATTTTGTCCGAAATTCACAGAAAATGCATACGAACTCCAAATTGAGGTTGTGATATACCGTTGGAAAGGTAATGGAATCTACTTTACATAAAAAAATAGTTCGGGGATAGGTCGCTTTGAAAAGTTTTGCGGTATTTGCGATAAAAACTGATTTGACCGCCTTTTTCAACTTCGGAAATTCATAATAAATTCGTTTTAAATCCAGAAATTATGTACGATATACCGTTGGAAAGCTATTGACCTCTAGTATCCATGAAAAATATTTGAAAATTGTTTTGGTGCTTTGATTCCAAAGTCAAATTCTGGTCAAACTGGTCAAACCTGGGATTCCCGGGAAGTTCTGGAAACCTCCGGGAGTTCCCGGGAGCCGGGAGTTCCCGGGAGCCGATGTTTTCGCTCGATTTTCTTTTGGAACTTGTTTTAACACTTTTCCCATGATTTAAAATGATTTTGGTGAATTCGGACGATTTCGGTCAAACTTGGTCAAACTTGGTCAAACCTGGTCAAACCTTGGTCAAACCTAGTCAAACCTTGGTCAAACCAGTCAACGGGGACTTTTCGGGAACTTCCGGGACTTCCGAGGGTCTCTGGGAGCCGACGATTTCATCTAATTTCTCTTTAAAACTCTTTTTATCGCTTTTCTTACGACATAGCATGTTTTCAGAACTTTGGGACCAAATCTGGGAGTTTTCGGGCTTTTAGGGGCATTTTGGTCATTCTGAGCATTCTGAGAGATGGAGCTGACTTCCGAGAGTCCTTTCGAGTCTTTTGCGATCATTGTGAACCACCAAGCTATGGGTCTCCTAAATCCGATAGCCGACAAAATGGGGTGTCTACAGGCCTTAGCGCTAAGAAAGGCCCAGAGGAAGGCCAATGGATGACCAAGGAGAAGGGGAAGTTGATATCTGTTGAAGATACTACTCAAGGTCTTTCCTCATGTAACATCCTACCAAAGGCTGCAAATCTGGAACAGGATGATATCAAGACCTCTCAGACTAAGGTAAGGGACACTACTGTACATAACCAAGATAACACTGTTCAAGCAGCAGATTCCCCCAATATACCCTACCAGCATGTCCATCGGCCCCATAGTCCATCTAAGGTGGTCCCTTCTCTCGTGCCTATGGAAATCTCTGAAGAAAACCAGGGTAGAAATGTACACCCAACTCAGGAAATTATAGCAGGGTTGAGTGAGCATGTTGTATACTCCATAGACCCTTCGGCAGTCCAAAATCTTCTAATAGGGTCTCCCAATAAGATGGGGATTAAAGCATCAAACTCTTTTGACATTCTAATTGAAGGCAGTGCTGATGAGACCAAGTTGGAAAATACTCAACAACAACAGAGCCAAGATGACATTCCCAAAGGCATCCCAGCCAGTTCCAACCTGAGTCCAGGCCACACGATATCTCCAGGTAAAAGTACTAATCAGAGGAAGGGAGTTCCCTCAGGTATGACGAATAACTCCAACATTGGTATTTAATGATTATCTGTAATTGGAATATAAGGGGGCTCAACCAGCCCTATAAGCAAATGGAACTGAAAAAATTCATATATGATACTGATATTTCTTTTTTTTTCGGAAAACGGTAAATATATTCCAAAAAAGGGCTGTACAAAAGTACAAGGGGCATACCCCAGGATATACAGTAAAGCACAAAGCATAAGGACAAGTGGCAAGATCAAACCACTAAGAATGCCTCAAAAGGCCAAAGGGACAAAACAACAATCCAAACCAAGCAAACAATTCAACAAACAAAACAAAATACAAGGGGCATACCCCAGGAGCAGCAAAAGGCGCAAATCAAAAGGACAAATGGCAATGCAAACCACAAAATGCCTCAAGAGGCCAAAAACCAAAACAGGATCCAGCAAGGATCAACTCAAAGAATCAAAACAAGGAGCAAGCCAAGCCAACACCAAGAAGAGAAACAACAACATCAAAGACCACCAAAGAATTAATCCCAATTTCTAAGTAAGGCTTCAAGTTGGTTGTGCCTCTTCCATTTAATCCTAATTTGAGCATTGATTTGTGAGGCAAAAATCTTCAATAAATGCTCTTTAGGCGTGGGGGCATTTTGAAAAGTTCTTCTATTTCTCTCTTTCCATAATCCATAGATGGTAACTCCTAAGCAAATTCTGGGAATCAAATGATGAGGAGTCTTCCCTTTCCAATGTTGGATCATCCAAGTAACCGTGTTCTCCCAAGGGGTCCCATTCCACACCAAGTTACACCTCCTCATCAAATCCTGCCAAATGAAATTGGAATAATTACAATCAAAGAAAAGATGCTCATGAGAATCCATATTTTGAAGGCATAATGCACAAGCTAATGGCCCAGGAGTAAAGGAACAAATTCTATCCTGGGTGGCAAGTCTACTCTGAATGGCAAGCCATAATATAAAATTCTGTCTAGGAGAACACACAGTGTTCCAGACAAAAGCATGCCATGGAACATTAGGAGTAGAAGGTCTAAGGTGGTTCCAAACATGGGAGAAGTTAAACTTGCCATTAGGAGACGAAGTCCAAACAATCTTATCTTGCAAAATAGAAGGCTTATAAAAATTGGTCAAATAATTCCGAACTTCATTAAGGCCAATAGAAATTGAAGATGGCCAATTCCAATCCAAATGAGAAACAATGGTTGCCACTTTAGCATTGGGGTCTATGGCAGCATCATAGGCAATTCTATGGCAGCATCATGGGAATAACTGAAACTAAAGTTAAACAAATTAATGAGGTAATTGTTCAAAATAATATCATGCCTCATTGGAGATTTGTTACAAACACCCAATCTGATAGTTATGGTAGGATATGGATTGCTTGGAATCCTGATATTGTTAAAGTGGATATTTTATTCTCTAATCCTCAAGTTATCCACACCAAGATCACTAGTGATGATAACAAATTCTCTTTTGAGGCCTCTTTTGTCTATGCTTATAATACTGGGATCCAAAGAATTAGTCTATGGAACTCCATTAGAACCATTGCAAACTCTATGGGTCCTAATCCTTGGATTACTTTGGGAGACTTCAATGCTACTCTTAGTTCCAATGAAATCCAAGGAACTGATAGGGGAAGCGAAGTAGAGAGAGAAGAATTTTCTAAATGTATTAATGATGCTTGTCTTGTGGACCTTAGATATATTGGAGTGTTTTTTTCTTGGTGTAATAGAAGATTTGGAAAACCTGACTCTACTCAGCGAAAGCTGGACAGGGCAGTTTGATGAGAACATGGCGGCTAGCACAAGGTGGAATGCGGACCCGAACCACGTGCCAATTGGTCCGATTACAAGGGCGCGAGCAAAGCGGTTCAAGGACAATCTCAATGGGCTGGTTCAACAAATTTGGGTTGAGACTAATCTGAGTGGCCCAAAGGAGGATACTAGTGATCCACAAGGCTGGGTGTCCATGATTCAAGCTCTAGAATAAATTATAGGCTTGCATGCCAACTTAGGGACTTTTTATATTCATTAGTTTCCTTTTTATTTTAGTTTTGGGGTGAATTATATTGGACCATAATATTTCGTAGGCTTAAAAGGGCCCAACTTTAAGCCTCAGCTATTTAAACAGTTTTAGGGTTTGTAATATTCAGTTTTGATCATTAATAATATTGTGAGAGTTTTCTCTTTGGTTCTTTGAAGAACTATTCGAACTTATCAGATTTACTCTGTGGCGTTCATACCTGGACTTATCAATCGAGTTTTCCATCCTTGATTGTGGCGTCTTCATCCTTTATACCAAGGTTCGCATCTGTTATAGGTGTTGGGTCGCGGTTTCCATTGAATCTGACAGTAGAACGGTCCGAGACATTAATCGTGTTACGGGTTTCGTCACATTATTGGCGGGGTTCGTATCAGTTGGTATCAGAGCACAGTTCTAGTCTCAGGTTTATCATATCTTTTTCGTTTCTGTTCTTAGTCGTTTCTTCTGGTTCTGTTCTTATTCGTTTTTGTTTCTGTTCGTTTTCTTATTCATTCTCGTTTCTGAACTGTATAAAAAAAAAAGGCAAGAGTGGTGAGCACATAAGAGGGTAAAAGCCAAATTGATTTTCAGTTTAAACACGAGTGAACTTGAGTGATACATCCTAGTTGAGTGAAACACGTGAGCGAGAGTTGTGAGGTCCTGTATATTTTTTTATCTAATCTTTGTTTTGCAGCGAAATATGGCCCATAAAGACGAAATTAATGCCGGGGAGGTTTCGGGAGAGACTGATCAGAAACTACTATTGGAGGCATTAATGGGTGAAATGAGGAGGGTATTGAGGACAGAGATGGAACAAGTTCATGAACGGATAGATAGAGTAGAGAATGCACGTGTGGAGCAGCCACAAAACAATGCTCCTCATGGACGTAGAAGAGAGAGAGTTCAACCGAGGGGAGTGAGAGTTGAAGAAGAGGAGTATTTTTGGGGAGACTTTGACGAAGAAAATGATCAGGAGTCAATAGATAATCATAGGAGATATGGTGGTCGGGGTAGAGAAGTTAGGTTTAGAGAAGCTAGGAACCGGGAAGATAATAATTTGGGAAGTATTAAGATGAAGATTCCTTCGTTTCAAGGGAAGAATGATCCGGAAGCCTATCTAGAATGGGAGAAGAAGGTAGAATTAGTATTTGATTGCCACCATTACTCTGAGGCTAAGAAGGTAAAACTTGCTGCCATTGAATTTTCTGATTATGCTATCATTTGGTGGGATCAATTGGTGTTGAATAGGAGAAGAAATAGGGAGCGTCCAATAGAGACATGGGAGGATATGAAAACTGTGATGAGGAAGCGGTTCGTTCCAAGCTATTATTACCGAGAGTTGTACAACAAGTTGCAAAGTTTGAGGCAAGGTAATAGGAGTGTGGAAGAATATTATAAGGAGATGGAAGTTGCTATGATTCGAGTGAATGTAGAGGAAGATCGAGAGGCTACAATGGCTAGATTCTTAGTTGGGTTGAATCGGGAAATTGCCAATGCAGTGGAATTGCAACACTATGTTGAGTTGGAGGATATGGTACACATGGCTATTAAAATTGAGAATCAACTCAAGAGGAGGGGCAGCAGCACACGTCCAAGCCAAAATTCCAATACATCCGCTTGGAAACCAAATAATTGGAAAAGAGATGAGAAGCAGCCTTTGGTGAAGCCAAAAACTGAGCAAAAACAAGAGGTGGCCAGCCATGGAAATCAAGGTAAATCCGATTCGTCTACTTCTCAGAACCGTGATATTAAGTGTTTTAAGTGCCAAGGTAGGGGACATATAGCTAGCCAATGTCCGAACAAGAGAGTTATGGTGTTACGAGATAATGGTGAGATTGAAACCGAAGATGAAGATGAGAACGAATCTGTGCCACCATTGGAGGATGCCGATGATGAAGAGTACGCTGCCCAAGGGGATTTGTTAGTGGCAAGGAGAGCTCTAAATATGCAGGTTAAGGAAGATGATGAGGCACAACGGGAGAACATCGTTCATACGAGATGTCATGTCAGAGATAAGGTGTGTAGTGTGATCATAGATGGGGGGAGTTGCACTAACGTTGCTAGCACAACTTTGGTGGAGAAATTAGGGCTGCCAACAATCAAGCATCCACGACCTTATAAATTGCAATGGCTCAATGATAGTGGTGAAGTAAGGGTAACTAAACAGGTGTTAGTTTCTTTTCGTATTGGGAAATATGAAGATGAAGTTTTGAGTGATGTGGTTCCGATGCAAGCTGGACACTTGTTGTTAGGAAGGCCATGGCAATTTGATCGACGTGTTAAGCATGATGGTTTCACAAATAAATACTCGTTCGTGCTTAATCAAAGGACAATCACCTTAGTGCCTTTGACACCGAAGCAAGTTTATGAAGATCAAGTGAGGTTGCAAAGGGAGAGTGATCAAAAGAAAGAGAGTGAACAAAAGAAAAGGAGTGAGAAAAATGAGAGAGAAAAAGAAAAGAAAAATGCAGCCATTGAGGGAAAATTAGAGGGAAACCAAAAAAAGAATTTTTATGCAAAAGCGAGTGAGATCAAACGAGCATTGTTTTCAAATCAGCCTATGATTGTACTTTTGTACAAAGAGGCATTTTTAAACACTAACCAAATTGACTCATCTTTGCCTAGTTCTGTTGTTTCTCTTTTGCAGGAGTTTGGTGATATCTTTCCTGAGGAGGTTCCACATGGTTTACCCCCTATTCGAGGGATTGAACATCAAATTGATTTCGTGCCCGGTGCTACCATTCCAAACCGACCAGCCTATAGAAGCAATCCTGAGGAGACAAAGGAGCTACAAAAGCAGGTTAGTGAGTTGATGGAAAAGGGGTACGTAAGAGAAAGTATGAGTCCATGCGCCGTTCCGATGATTTTGGTTCCTAAGAAGGATGGGACGTGGAGAATGTGCGTTGATTGCCGAGCCGTCAACAACATAACGGTAAAGTATCGACACCCTATTCCTCGCTTAGATGATATGTTAGATGAGTTGCATGGTTCTTGTATATTTTCTAAGATTGATTTGAAAAGTGGGTATCATCAAATTAGAATGAAAGAAGGTGATGAATGGAAAACTGCATTTAAAACAAAATATGGTTTGTATGAATGGTTAGTTATGCCTTTTGGATTAACTAATGCTCCTAGTACTTTTATGAGATTGATGAACCATGTTTTGCGTGCTTTCATTGGAAAATTTGTAGTTGTTTATTTTGATGATATCCTGATTTATAGCAAAAACTTGGAAGAGCATTTGAAGCATTTAAAACTTGTGTTAGATGTGCTTAGAAATGAAAAGTTGTTTGCTAACCTAAAGAAGTGCACTTTTTGCACCGATAAGCTTGTGTTTCTTGGTTTTATTGTGTGTGCACAAGGAATACAGGTTGATGAAGAAAAGATTCGTGCTATCCAAGAATGGCCAAGCCCATCTAGTGTAAGTAATGTGCGAAGTTTTCATGGACTTGCTAGTTTTTACAGGAGGTTCGTGAAAGACTTTAGTAATATAGCTGCACCGATAACCGAAGTCATCAAGAAAAATGTTGGGTTCAAATGGGGGGAAGAGCAAGAGAAGGCATTTCAATTACTCAAGGAGAAGTTAACTCATGCACCTTTACTTGCTTTACCTAACTTTACAAAAACTTTTGAAATTGAATGTGATGCTTCAGGTTTAGGTATTGGCGCCGTGCTTATGCAAGAAGGAAGACCGATTGCATACTTTAGTGAGAAGTTAAGTGGGGCTGCCTTAAACTATCCCACATATGACAAAGAGATGTATGCATTGGTTCGAGCTTTGGAGACATGGCAGCATTACTTGTGGCCTAAAGAGTTCGTGATTCACACCGATCATGAGTCTTTAAAGCACCTTAAAGTCCAACACAAGCTGAACAAGAGGCATGCACGATGGGTTGAATTCATTGAGACGTTTCCATACGTCATTTGATATAAACAAGGTAAGGAGAACATCGTTGCCGATGCACTTTCTCGAAGGTACATTCTAATCTCTACTCTTGATGCTAAGATTCTTGGTTTTGAGCATATTAAGGAATTGTATCCTTTAGATCTCGATTTTAGTGAAGAATTTGAATCTTGTGAAAAAACAGCCCATAATAAATTCTATAGGCATGAGGGGTTTTTATTTCGAGAAAATAAATTGTGCATTCCAACTTGTTCAGTGAGAGAGCTGCTTGTGCGAGAGTCACATGGGGGAGGGTTAATGGGACATTTTGGGGTAGTAAAAACATTAGCCGTTTTACAAAAACACTTCTATTGGCCACGCATGAAACAAGATGTTGAGAGAATTTGTGGTAGATGTGTCACATGTAGGCGAGCGAAATCTAGAGTACAACCCCATGGCTTATACACACCTCTTCCAATTCCTAGTGAACCATGGATTGATATTTCAATGGATTTTGTGTTAGGTTTACCTAGGACAAAACACGGTCGAGACTCAATTTTTGTGGTTGTGGATAGATTTTCCAAGATGGCACATTTTATTCCATGTCACAAGACTGATGATGCTTCACATGTTGCTAATTTGTTCTTTAAGGAGATTGTGAGATTACATGGTATGCCTAGAACCATTGTTTCAGATAGAGATGCTAAATTCTTGAGTTACTTTTGGAAGACCTTGTGGTGTAAGTTGGGGACTAAGTTATTATTTTCTACTACTTGTCATCCACAAACTGATGGTCAAACTGAAGTAGTAAATAGGACTTTATCTACTTTGTTAAAGGCTATTATTAAAAAGAACATCAAAACATGGGAAGAATGTTTACCACATGTTGAGTTTGCTTATAATCGTACTATCCATTCTGCTACTAAATTTTCACCCTTTGAAATTGTGTATGGTTTTAATCCTTTAACTCCTTTGGATTTATCTCCTTTACCTGTGACTGAGCGTGTTAATTTAGATGGAAAAAAGAAAGCAGATTTTGTTAAGCAGATTCATGAGAAAGCAAGGCTCAATATTGAGCGAAGAACGGAGCAATATGCAACGCAAGCTAACAAAGGGCGACGCAATATCATCTTTGAACCCGGAGATTGGGTTTGGGTACACATGCGAAAAGAAAGATTTCCAGCACAAAGGCGTTCTAAATTGCTTCCCCGAGGCGATGGTCCTTTTCAAGTTCTTGAGCGCATCAATGACAATGCCTACAAGCTAGAGTTGCCTGGTGAGTATAATGTTAGTACTACTTTTAATGTTGCTGATTTATCTCCTTTTGATGTAGGTGATGATTTGAGGACAAATCCTTTTCAAGAGGAGGGAATGATGAGAACATGGCGGCTAGCACAAGGTGGAATGCGGACCCGAACCACGTGCCAATTGGTCCGATTACAAGGGCGCGAGCAAAGCGGTTCAAGGACAATCTCAATGGGCTGGTTCAACAAATTTGGGTTGAGACTAATCTGATTGGCCCAAAGGAGGATACTAGTGATCCACAAGGCTGGGTGTCCATGATTCAAGGTCTAGAATAAATTATAGGCTTGCATGCCAACTTAGGGACTTTTTATATTCATTAGTTTCCTTTTATTTTAGTTTTGGGGTGAATTATATTGGACCATAATATTTCGTAGGCTTAAAAGGGCCCAACTTTAAGCCTCAGCTATTTAAACAGTTTTAGGGTTTGTAATATTCAGTTTTGATCATTAATAATATTGTGAGAGTTTTCTCTTTGGTTCTTTGAAGAACTATTCGAACTTATCAGATTTACTCTGTGGCGTTCATACCTGGACTTATCAATCGAGTTTTCCATCCTTGATTGTGGCGTCTTCATCCTTTATACCAAGGTTCGCATCTGTTATAGGTGTTGGGTCGCGGTTTCCATTGAATCTGACAGTAGAACGGTCCGAGACATTAATCGTGTTACGGGTTTCGTCACATTATTGGCGGGGTTCGTATCACAGTTGTTAATCAGGAATGGCTGGATCGCTTCACTGTTTCCCTTGCTGATTTCAAGCCGGTAGGTATGTCTGATCACTCCCCTATTATTGTTAACATTGATAATACTAGGAAACGTAAAGGAAGACTGATGGGAACCATAGTGGACCAAAGCTTAAAGATGATCATTTGCAAGTTCCAGATGGGCCAATCACAAGGTCAAGAGCTAAGAAGATCAACGAAGCAATGCAAGGACTGGTGCAATTCACTTGGGAAAAGTTCAGAAACTTATTATGCAAGGCCCCAACATTTAACATGGGCTTGAAGGAAGAAGAATCAGTTCTAGTTCATGTGATACAAGCTACAGAAGGGGTGGAATAGCTTATTGGGTTTTTATAGACTTTAATTTTTATGTTTCTATGGTTTTGGCATGTGGGCCTATTTTTCTTTTTAAGTAGACATTTATTTAGCTTTAAACATGCAGTTTAAGTTGTTTTGGGCTTGAGTATTTAGTCCATCTTTTATTTTCGTTGAAGGCCTTTTTGGCCCAAGGGTTTCTTAGAAGTGATTAAAAGAAAGAACTTTGTAGCAGCTTGGGATAGAACGTGAATGAAATTTATTTTCTGGAGAGCTATTCAGTTTTCTCTGCTTGTTCTTGATTGAACAATCCGAACTTATCAAAGGCATTCCCTTTGTGGCGTTCACACCAAATCTGGGTTCTTGAAACAGGATTTCAACGGGTCTAGATCATCCCTGTGACTTGATTGTTGGCTTTCTTGGGTGAATTACAATCTGATCGTGGGTTCAAGGAATATCAATTCCACTGGTTCATATCAAAGACCCTTTAAATTCTATAATTTTCTGACCTCTCTTGATAAATTCTCTCAAACTGTCCAGAACTCTTGGGAGCATAGAATTGAAGGAACTGCCCAGTTCCAACTATGTCATAAACTTAGGAACTTAAAGAAGGAACTTAAAGTGCTATCTAAAGATGTTATTGGCAGAGAGAAAATTAGATTGAACAATGCTAGGGAGGAACTTTTTCAAAGTCAAAATAATTTAAAGGCGACCATGGATAATAACCTCATCTTGGAAGAAAAAGAGGCTATGAAAAAATTCTGTGAAGCTGCGAGAATAGAGGAGGAAATCTTAAGACAAAAATCTAGGATTCAATGATTAGAATGTGGAGATAAAAATTCTAGATTTTTCCATAACTCTATTAAAATTCGGAGAAATAAGAAACGGATTCTCTCTCTTGTTAGACCCGATAATACCACCACCAATGATGAAGATGAGGCAAAATCAGAGGCTATTAGATACTTCCAAGCTATGCTTGGGACGTCTACTAACCATAACTACCCTGGCATTGAGGAGCTTAGAAAATATTTTCCAAAAACTTTATCCCCTGATCAAAGTAGTACTATGGACACTATCCCCACGGATGAAGTTATTAAAAGCACTCTTTTTAGTCTCCATAGTAATAAAGCTCCTGGGCCTGATGGGTACAATGCCTTTTTCTTCAAAGAGACTTGGAATATCACGGGACCCTCTGTTCTTGCAGCTATTAGAGAATTTTTTACCTCTGGTGAGATGCTAGTGGAATCTAATGCTACCCTTTTAGCCTTAATTCCCAAAGTACCGAACCCCTCTGCTATGGGGGATTTTAGACCTATCTCTTGTTGCAACACCATTTACAAGTGTGTTTCAAAAATTATTGCCAGTAGAATCCAAACTGTCCTCCCTAGTCTTGTTGACCAATCGCAATCTGCCTTTGTTAAAGGGAGAAAGATTAGTGATAATATTCTGCTTGCTCAAGACCTTATGAAAGATTATCATTCTTCTAATGGTCCTCCCAGAGCAACGGTGAAAGTTGACTTAATGAAGGCTTACGATAGTGTCAGTTGGGTCTTCTTGTTTGACCTTCTTGAAATCTTGGGATTCCCTCCCAAAATGATCATGTGGATCAAAGCTTGTGTGACTTCCCCAAAATACTCTATTAACTTTAATGGTGAATCTGTGGGGTATTTTGAGGGGCTAGAGGTTTGAGACAAGGTGACCCCATGTCTTCGTATCTTTTTGTCCTCATAATGGAAACTCTTAGTCAATTACTTCATTATAATATTCATAAAGATAAGAGTTTTAAGTACCATTGGAGATGTGATAAACTTAATATTTCCCACTTATGCTTTGCGGATGATTTGATGCTTTTGTTTCATGGTGATATCAATTCTGCCAAGATTATCAAGACTTCTATTGAACAATTCTTTGAATTTACAGGTCTGAGAGGTAATCCTTCTAAAAGTTGTTTGTTTGTTGCTGGAATTGAGCCAGATATGGCTGAGGCTATTAGAAACCTGTTCCAATTCACTATGGGGTCTCTCCCACTTAAATACTTGGGTATTCCTCTTATTACCACCAGACTTAAAAGAACTGATTGCCTTGAGCACATTAAGAAAATCACCAAACGTATACAGTTATGGAACTCTAAATTTTTATCCTATGCTGGTAGGGCTCAATTGATTAACTCTGTTATTATGGGCATTCACAACTACTGGGCTAGCATGTTCATTCTCCCTAAAGGCATTCTTAAAGAAGTGGAAAAAATTTTGAGGAGATTTTTATGGTCTGGTGGTATAGAGACCTCATATGGTTCTAAAGTGTCTTGGGACATTGTCTGTCTTCCCAAAAAGGAGGGTGGTTTGGGTATTAAACCTTTAGTGCAAATGAATGCTATCCTAAACCTCAAACATATTTGGAACCTCCTGTCTAATTCCAATACTTCAAATTGGAAGAGATGGATTCAAACTTACATGTTAAAGGGCCAAAGTTTTTGGTTTGTCAAAACTCCCTCTAAGTGTTCTTGGTATTGGAGGAAACTCCTAAAACTTAGACCCATTGCTATTACTCTGGTTCAGTACAAGATTGGTAATGGGTCTAGTACTTTTCTCTGGCATGACCCTTGGCTACCTTGTGGTTCCCTTTATACTAAATATGGACCAAGGGTCATTTATGATTCGGCTATCTCTACTAACTCTAAAGTCCAAGCTGTTATTCTGGGCAATGAGTGGAATTGGCCCATAGCCTCTTCGTGGGAACTGATACAAATAAAAAATGCTACTTTATCATCCCCTAAACCTTCAAATCTTAATGATGTGGTAAATTGGAAACCCTCTTCGAATGGGTCCTATAACTTTTATCAAACTTGGGAGTTTTTAAGGGAGGCTTGTCCCAGAGTTCCCTGGTCCCACCTGGTTTGGTTTCCCGGTAGCATCCCTAGACACAACTTCATTGTCTGGGCTGCCCTCCATCAGAAACTCTCTACTCAGGATAGGATATGGACTTTCACTCAAGGCCCCCTGGCTTGTGTCTTATGCAATAGAAATATGGATTCCCATGACCACCTTTTCTTTACTTGTGACTTTTCATCTTTTGTTTGGCAGGTGATCATGAGCAAATTCAATTTGACCGGGTGCCCTCTTGACTGGAGCTCCATCACCAATTGGGTTGCTAATAAGTGGAAATCTAAAAAGCCCCTTCATATCATGCCACGTATGTGTCTTGGTACTATGGTCTACACTATATGGAGAGAAAGGAATGCCCGCATATTCCAGCACAAGTGTATACCTCGAGACAAGATCATCAAGGATATTACATGTAGCATCCGGGACCAAATTCAGATAAAATGGTTTAAGGACCCTAAAGTCCATGACTACTTGTCCATGTGGGATTGATGCTTTTTTGGTCTTTTCTCGGCTTGTTTTAATTTAGGTGCCATGTGCCATGTACCATGTGTTGGGTCCTTGTTTTTGCCCATTTTTTCTTTTGTTTCCTTTTGGAGCAACTGTTCTCTTTTGATCTCAAGGGAATGACCTTTTTCTTATGCTGCCATGTAGATTTTCTATCTTACCCTTATTTTTTGTTGGTGGGTGTTCCGCCGCCATTTTTCTTTGCGCTTATTGTATATCCTGGGGTATGCCCCTTGTAATTTTGTTTTCTTTTTTGGATTAATTAACCAGGTTTTCGAAAAAAAAAAAAAAAAAACGTGAATGCTTTATTTCCTATGGTTGGAGGGTTTGTTCCAACAACTTGCATTTATTCCTATGGTTGGAGGGTTGTTCCAAGCCTATATATAACTCTGTTTATCTATAGTAATGGACGGATTTTTTTTTTTTTGGTAATCGGAGGTGTCCGGGCCAGCTTGCGCGCACCTCGACTAATCCCCTAAGGCCTGGAGGCGCCGGGTGAATACTCCTTCTTGACAAAAAAAAGTAATGGATAGATTTGATAAATTGATAAAAAGTGAGTTTTTACTCCTTCTTCTTGGTTCTTCATTGAACTTCCAGAACTTATCAAGGTTTTCACCTTGTGGCATTCAAAACTAAGAATACCTGTGGTTTGCATCTCTTTATAGACGTTGGGTCTCAGGTTCACTAATTGGAATACCTATGGTTTGCGTCTCTTTATAGGCATTGGGTCACAGGTTCACTTTTACAACAATCTGGTTTTTAGCTTTCTTGGGAAGATATTCAATCTTTGTTGTTGGGTCTCATTGCTAGTCTATTGAGGTTCGCATCATTTGGTATCCGAGCAAGGTTTCTAAAATCAGGTTACTATCCTTTTAATTTTCGTTCTACTTTCTAAATCTTCGTATTCGTTTGTTCTTGAAATTCTGTTTTGTATTGTGTTCTTCTTTGTTTTTGTGCAGAGTTATACAAAAAAAGGAAAAGGAAAAGAAAAGAAGAGATCCAAAAAAAAAGAAAAGAAAAGATATCCAAAAAAAAAAGGAGGCATTGATATCAAAGAAAGGCCAAATCTAATTTTTGTTTCATCTTCCTTTGAGGCATACTAATCTTGGTTTCTAGTTCTCTCATAAAAATATAACTATATCTCTTATTTCTTCTCTCTTAAATCTGATTGTTAGTTTCAATTCTCTTTAAATCTGATTGTGAGTTTCAATTCTCTCAGTTCTGATTTTGTTTGTCCTTCTCCTTTGATTTGTCATTTCTAAAATATTTTTGCCATTGGTATAAGTTTTGAAACACTACTAGTTGAGATCTCTTGATTCAAGTTCATTTAGTTCGTTAAAGAACTAAAAAAAGGAGTTAAGAGTGGAAAAAGGCAAGAGAGTGTGAGATCAATTTCGAAAAAAGCCAAATTAAGAGTGAAACACGAGTGTGAGTGACATAATTTTGAGTGCATACACGTGAGGCAGTGCTGTGAGGTTTTATCTCTAACATTTTTTTCACCAATTTCAAAATATGTCTTCTCAATCAAACAAAGAAGGAAAGGAGGATCCGTCTTTCATGTTGCAAGCTATGCAGCAACAATTTGAACGTATGGGCGTGATGTTTAATGAGATTCGGGATAGGATGGATAGACAAGATGCTGAAATTGTAACTTGGCGTGAAGGGAATCCCCAAAGAATCCAAAATGCTAGAAGGCAAGAAAGGCACACATACCTATAGATGAATATGATGAAAATCATGAGGATGAGTTCGATGAAGAAGAGATCGAGCTTCAATGAATAGTGGGGGCAGATTTGGTCCAAGGAGAGAAAGACATGGTAGAGATTTTCAAAGAAATCCGAGATGGCAAGATGGTTGACAGAAACTTGGGAAGCATCAAAGTAAAGATACCTTCGTTCCAAGGAAAAATGATCCAGAAATGTACTTGGAATGGGAGAAGAAAGTGGAGTTGATTTTTTAGTGCCACAACTACTCTGAGGAGAAAAAGGTAAAACTTGCTGTTATTTTTTTTTTCGGAAAATGGTAAATAAAATCCAAAAAAAGGGATGTACAAAAGTACAAGGGGCATACCCCAGGATAGACATTAAGCTCAAATCATGAGGACATGAAGCGAAGCAACCAACTTAGGAACAAGAACCCTTGAACCCTGAACAAGTACAAACAAATCAACAGACGACAACTCAACAATTACAAAATTGTCTCCTAAATCCAGTTACATTAAATCTATCAAAATTTGCATGGTTTTTCCACTTGATCCTGATTTGGGCATTCACTTGAGAGATTTTTTTTTTTTTTTTTTTTCGGAAACAGGTAAATATATTCCAAAAAAGGATGTACAAAAAGTACAAGGGGCATACCCCAGGATAAACAATGAGCTCAAATCATGAGGACATGGAGCAAGAAGCAAACAGAAAAGAACAAATCAAAAACATGCCTACAGGCAACACAGAACAACCTGCAGGGAACCAAAAGTGAAAATCATGGACAGAAAACCTGCCCAAAGACAATGGATGCCAACCAAGGTTACATAATGTTTCTAATTCCAATTTTGAAGATATCCATCGATGTTAACAAGATACTTCCACTTTACCCTGATTTGTGCATTAATTTGAGAAATAACTTGCTTCAGTAGTAAACTTGGAGGATTGAAGACCTTCTTGAATGTTCTGTTGTTCCTCTCTTTCCATAGGCTATAGACAGTCACTCCAAGGCATATCTTGGGGAGCACCTGTTGTATTGTTTTCCCTCTAAACCTTTGAGCCATCCACTCCAAAGTAGCTGTCCAGCTTTGATTTTGCTAATTTATGCCACACCTTGTCATTAACTCCTGCCATATAATAGAAGAGTAAGAACATTCAAAGAACAAGTGGTCATGAGTTTCCATATTAGCCTGGCAAAGCAAACAAACTAAAGGTCCAGGAGTGAAGCTATAGATTCTATCATGTGTAGCTAAACGGTTCTGAGCAGCAATCCAAAGAACAAAAATTTGTCTGGGAATACACCCTGATAACCAAACAGAATCATACCATGGAACCACAGTATCATGAACCCTCAAATGGTCCCAAATAAGAAAAGAACTGAAAACACCCTTAGGGGATGTAGTCCATTTAACAGTATCTCTGCAGTTATTAGGGGAGTAGAAATTGGACAAAATATTTCTAACTTCGTTAAGCTCAATAGAGTTTGAACAAGGCCAATTCCATTCCAAACCTCTAACTATACTGCTAACCTTAGCATCAATATGAATAGCAGCATCATAAACAATTCTATCAGAATATTTATCCAACAAGGGGCCTATTGGAAGCTAATTATCAAACCAAAGAAAAGTGTGGTCACCATTACCAATTTGATGAATTAGTAAAGGTTTAGCAACTTCTCTAAGTTTTAATAACTTTCTCCAATACCAAGAGCATTGGGATGGAATCTTGGCCTGCCAAAAACTCTTATTTTTCAGCATGTACTGGTGGACCCATTTTTTCCACAGAGATATATTGGATGGGTCCAATAGATTTCTAATATGTTTCAGATTTAAGACTTTGTTAACCAAGAAGATATCTTTGAAACCCAGTCCTCCTTCCTTTTTTGGTCTGCATACTTTGTCCCACGCAACCTTGGCTCCTGAGTATTTATCTGTCTTACCAGACCAGAGAAATCTAGACAAGGCTTGAGAGATTTGCTTGAGGACACCTTTGGGAAGCATAAACATACTAGACCAGTAGAGCTGAATCCCTGTCAAAACAGAGCTAATAAGTTGGGCTCTCCCTGCAAAAGATAAGAATTTAGATTTCCAAGAATTAATCCGAGCACAAATTTTATAAATCAAGCCATCACAATCTTGTTTTTTAAGTTTCGAAGAGATTAAAGGAACTCCAAGATATTTGATGGGAAGATTTCCTTTTTCAAAATGAAGAGTACTCAGAATATTTGCAATCTTGTCATCTTCAACATTAGAGAAAAAAATGCAGCTTTTAGAGTTGTTGGCTTGTAGACCAGAAAGGTCAAAAAACTGGTTAAGAGTCTGTCTAACCATGATAGCTGAGTCCACATCCCCATTAAGGAAAATGAGAAGATCATCCGCAAAGCAGAGATGTGAAATCCTTAACTTGTCACATTTCCAATGGTAATTAAAAGTTCCCCTTTGAATATTATGATGTAGAAGCTGACTTAAGGCATCCATAATAATAACAAAAAGATAGGGTGAAATAGGATCACCTTGTCTTAGCCCTCTGGCACCATCAAAATAACCCACTGATTCTCCATTAAAATTAATAGAGTATCTAGGGGTAGTAACACAAGCAATAATCCACTTCTTAAGATTAGGAGGGAAACATGTCACATCTAACAAATCAATAAGAAATTCCCAACTAACACTATCATAGGCCTTCATTATATCCACTTTAGCAGCTGCTCTAGGTTTACCTTTTTGTTTATGATAATCTCTAAAAAGGTCTTGGGCAAGAAAAACATTATCACTTATCTTCCTACCTTTAATAAAGGCAGACTGTGCTTGATCAATAAAAGTAGGGAGGATTGTTTGGAGTCTGCTAGCAATGATTTTAGAGATGCATTTATACACTGTATTGCAGCAAGAAATGGGTCGAAAGTCACCCATCTTAGATGGGTTAGGCACCTTGGGAATCAAAGCAATGAGTGTAGTATTAGACTCTTTTAAAAGCTCCCCGTTTAGAAAAAATTCTTTAACAGCTCCTAAAATAGAAGTACCAACTATGTCCCAAGAGTCTTTAAAGAAGAATGCATTATAGCCATCAGGGCCCGGAGCTTTGTTACTATGCAAATTAAAGAAGGCCTTCTTGATCTCAACATCTGAAGGAAGCCTATCCAAGTCTGCCTTTAAATTTTCAGGGATTCTTTTATGAACAAAGGATCTGATTACTTCTTTGCCTGGGTAACTGTTAATGGAGGGGGTTCCTAAGAGAGAAGTAAAGTGTCGAACAGCTTCTTCTTTGGCCTCATTACAGTTAGCAGTAAAATTGCCATCTGGTTTTTCAAGGACAATAATTCTTTTAAAATTCCTTCTTTCCTTGATGGATAGGTGGAAGTATCTAGAATTTTTATCACCCACATCAAGCCATTGTAATCTGGATTTTTGCTTAAGGATTTCCTCTTCAATCCAAATTGCTTCTAGATAGTTTTTCAAACAAAGATTTTGTTGCTCAATTAGAGAGAAGTCATTTGGATTTCCAAGTAAAGCAGATTGAATAGATATAAGAGCTTGTCTAGCTGTATCAGCATTAACCTTTTCTTGACCTAGGGAACTCCTACCAAATTTTTTCAGATCTTGTTTAAGGTTTCTGAGTTTATGACGGACTTGATATTGGGCAGTCCCTTCAACCCTTCGGTTCCAGGCATTATTAACTATAGTAGAGTAATTATCCAACTTAGTCCAATAGTTATAAAATTTTAATGCCTTACCTTTTCTCCTATGGTTCTGATCAATATGAACAATAATGGGAGAGTGATCAGACATACCTGGAGCCTGAAAATGAGCAAAAGAATCAGTGAAATTATCAAGCCAGGTTTGGTTGACCAAGGCTCTATCAAGCTTTCTTTGAGTGAAGTCTGGCCTTCCATATCTTCTATTGCACCATGTGAACAGTTCTCCTACATATCTGAGGTCCACTAAGCAACAATCATTAGTAACCTTTTTGAAATCAAGCATGTCGTTATCCCAACCATGATTAGAATTAGAAATTTCTTCAGGGCAAAGGGTGACGTTGAAATCACCAAGCGTAATATAATTAGTAGTTTCGGTACTAGCATTAATAGATCTCAATTCTGACCAAAGCTCACCTCTAGCTTGGCCAGTATTGAAACCGTAGACAAAAGAGGCTTCCAAGTACGTAGTTTTTTCATCATTCTCGATACTAACATGAATGAGTTGGGGAGTGCTTTTAATAATTGTTAAGTTTAATTTGTCAGCCTTCCAACCTATCCATATCCTACCAGTGGAATTAGGATTGCTATTAGAGAAAAAGTCCCAATTTTTGAAAATTTTCCTTCTAATGAGGTCCTCATTACTTTGTTTAACCTTAGTTTCAACAATACTAAGGACATCAATATTGTTTTCATAAATGAACTTAGCTACTTCAGTATGTTTGGAGGCCAAATTTAGACCTCGAATATTCCAGCAGCAAATAATCATTAAGAACGTCGATGGGTTCTCTTACCTGAAGAACGAGAATGAGAGTTCCTCTTACTTTTTTGCTTACCGTAAGATGGTGAAGATTTAGGAGAAATGAAAGGCTTAGGAGATAGAAGAATTGCTTGCTGGGTCCTGTCTCCAGGACCATAATCCAGTCCCTGAGCTTCTATAGTGACAGAAGAGATTGATTTATCAAGGCTGTTCTGATGGTCCCCTTTGGTTCTAGGTTCCCTCAATCCATCCTCACTTTGAACCCCAAGTTCCCTCCTACCTAGATCAGGATCCCTATGTACCTTCTGGGAGGACCACTTAGGAGACAAATCCATAATCCCTTTACCTTTATCGAGAGGCTGGTTTTGCATCTGTTGCATAAGATCCTTCTGTTGACATTGGTCTCCCTTCGTATTTTCTTTAGTAATATCACCAATATCATCTTCTCTTCCCGGAGGTTCCAACTTAGAATCACTAAGGGAACCATGGTCTTCAATTTGTTCTACCACAACGGGGATGGGAGTCTCCAATTGATCCTGCCCTGGACCCTGTGAGTTCTTCTCATTGACACTTAACTCATTTTCCAGAGGTGAGAATCTGTTACTTGCAAATTCAGTAGGCCCCATTATTATTTGTGAACTTGAAGGAATTTGGGCTGCCTCCTTTAAGAAACCAATAGGTGTTAGAACTGATGGAGGAACTTTAGAACCTTCTCCTGTAACAAATTTACCTTTTGCCTTGATCTTCCAATCTTCATCTTCCAAAGCATTAGAAGCTTTAGGGGGCTGAGTTTTGAGATTTTGGGGTTTGGTGATTCTAGAGCTATCATGGCCAAACCTCCTACACTTTGCACATCTTAGCGGAGTCCACTGATATTCTAATTTTAGGTGGATAGTTTTTGTCTCTCCATAAATAGGATCAGTAATAACAATATCCAGGTGATTGAGTAATTCAAATTCAGCCTCAATATCAATACAGATCCTAGCATAAGAAATGCGTCTGCAGGTTGAGGTCATCTTGTCAACATGCAAGGGTTTCCCCAGTGCACTAGCAATATAGCTTAGCCCATCCGGATTCCAGTACTCCAAAGGAATATTATAAATATGCACCCAAATGGGAATAGAAGTTTGTGGTTCTTTAGCTAGTGTAAGCCCTGCCTCCCAACGTTTAAGAATAATTGGCTGACCTGCAAAGTGCCAAGGCCCACCTTCAAGAACTGATTCACATTCCTCTTGGCTATTGAACTTGAAGAAAAAATACCCATTGTCTGTTGCAATCATGTCATTGAGACCCATCTTAGACCAAAATCTGGAGGAGGCATTTTGCACTAAGGAAAAAGGTAACCTTTTCATAAAATAACCCATCAAGGTGCTGTCCCATGCTCTGCTACCAACAGTACCAAGTTCTTGAGGCATTATAAGTTGTTCTCTATTGTTCCCACGAATAGATTTAACATAGGAGATTTTAAATCCAGGATTTGTCCTCTTCTTGACAAGCCCAGCCCAACTAGTGGATGGCTTAGCCATTTCTACTATAACCTTTGAACTGGGCCAAATTGGGTCAAAATGGGTAAGGATGGAAGCTTGTGGTTTTAGTGATGTCCCATGCAAACATGAATTTGCAGCAACATTTGACAAGGATGGATCTCCAATAGGGGTAGCCACAATTCTTGACCCAAGATCTACAAGTGGGACCGAGCCTTGGTTAATGCATATGGAATGAGAAGCTGCACTATTAGAAAAAGTAGGGGCAGCCACAATATTAGACTTTAGAGGACCACATTGTGATAAATCCGGAAGTAAAGAAACATTGGGAGTGGTTGAGATGATTGAGCCTTGATTTGCCATGTGGACCAAACAATTGCTACCCTTAGGACTTGCGGTCACAACTCCATCAGGAATAGTAATTGTGGGAGGTTGGGGGGGGTAATATTGGGAGTGGAATATTAGGTAAGGAAGGGGTAATAAAGGCTGACTCACTAGCCTTCACCGAAATAGAAAAGTTGGGAGACAAGGCTCCATGTTTTAAGGTAGGGAAAGCAGACCCCACGTGAAGACTTTTGGCAATTTGCTGCGCATGTGCTGCTCCACTAGCAGCACTATCCACATGATGTGGACCATTGCGTGTAAGAAAGGGAAAACCAGCTAGCATGTCTGACTCATTATTTAAAAATTCAATATCTTCTTGACCGTTGGGTTCTAAGGAGAGAGAAACATTTGGAGCGTGGGCAACACTCTCCAAAAACACTTGGGAATTAACAACTTCAGCTCCTAAAGGATCAAACTCTGTCTTTTTTGGGCAATATTGCTGGTTTGAAACCAAACCCATGGAAGCAGAAGCAACCCTAACATCCTCAATAACAGGAGGGGAGTTAGATTGAATGGGCTTCCAGTGCTTCTTTGCACCTGTCCTACCTTGACCATCACTTGAACTTCCATCTGTACTACATATGTCAAATGGCTCGAATTGATGCCTTCTCCAATCTGAGCCTCCTTTCCTTCCACCAGATTTGTATGGAGTTCTCCCAATACTAGATCCCCCCTAGACCCAGATGGGAAGAAGGACCTTGTTTGCTTGGACTGAAGATCCTCCTTATCATTCATCAATTTCTGAATTTTAGCTTGAGCAATCTTCAGACTTTTTCTTAAATAATCATTTGATTCCTTAAGTAAGTTGTTCTGGTATTCATGATCAGTGATCTCACCTTCTTCATTGTCCAAACCACCTTCATGATTATCAACATTGGCCTTAACAGATACTCTTTCCTCCCAATCTTCAGGAATCTCAAGTTCATCTTCAGAGTGCTTAGAAAGGATAGGCTTAGTAGCAATGGACTTGGTTGAGATTGAATCTTTGCTAACAGTAACTTTAGAAATTAGGTGGATACCATCATCTCTTAACCCATACACTTCTGAATTTGATGGATTGGAGATGATAAAATTCGGAAGAACATATTTAGAATCTTTAGAGTCTTCTTGAACAGTAGCCATTGTATCAGTAGATGTAGGAGCATTAATCAACAGAGGATCAACAAGACTACAATCTTTAATGAACTTGGGATCAAGGTGATTCTCAGAAGCTTTTGCAACATTAAGAACCCTAACAGCTTTGTATCTCTCCATAACACTCACATTTCTAGAGAGAGGGGACAGAAAGCTAGTTACTTTACCAAATACATTCACTTGAGAGATTAGGTTCTTTAGTAACACTTCTTTGGTGTTAAAGGTGTTCTTGAAAGTGCGATTATTCCTTTCTTTCCATAAACCATAGACTGTCACTCCAAGGCATATCTTGGGAATCACATGTTGATATGTCTTTCCTTTCAACCTTTGAGCCATCACCTCCGAGCTGTCATTCCAACTCTGACCTTGCCAATGTAAATTGCATCGACGCATTATATCCTACCAAACAAAAGAAGAGAAAGAACAGGGAAAAAACAAATGGTCATGAGTTTTCATATGTTTATGGCATAGCACACAAGCTAAAGGACCAGAAGTAAAGCTAAATATTCTATCATGAGTAGATAGTCTATTCTGAGCAGCTAACCAAAGGATGCAGTTCTGTCTAGGTATACATCCTGAAGACCACACCATATTAAACCAAGGAACAACAGGCTAATGAGCCCTCAGGTATTCCCAGATTAGAGACGTGTTGAACATACCATTAGGGGTAGGAATCCACCTCACTGTATCCCTATAACTGCTAGGTTTATAGAAATTGGACAACGCATTTCTAACTTCATTAAGCTCAATAGAATTGGAGCCAGGCCATTTCCATTCCATACCTCTAATAATGCTACTAACCTTGGCATTAATGTTAATCGCAGCATCATAAACAATCCTATCAGAAAACTTATCCAGCAAAGGGCCCATTGGGAGCCAATTATCAAACCAAAGACAAGTGTTATTACCATTACCTATGCGATGAATAAGTAAGGGTTTAGCAACATTTCTAAGTTTTAACAACTTCCTCCAATACCAAGAGCACTGGGAAGGGATTTTAACTTGCCAGAAACTCTTACCTTTCAGCATATAATAGTGGATCCATTTATACCAGAGAGACAAATTGGAAGGGTCCAATAAATTACCAATGTGTTTAAGGTTTAAAACAGAGTTAACCAAAAAAAATATCTTTAAATCCCAACCCCCCTTCCTTTTTTTGGTCTACACACTTTGTCCCAAGCAACTTTAGCTCCAGAGACTTTATCAGTCTTGCCCGACCATAGAAACCTGGCCATAGCTTGGGATGCCTGTTTGAGGACACCTTTGTGAAGCATAAACATACCAGACCAATAGAGTTGTATTCCTGTCAAGACAGAGCTAATAAGTTGGGCTCTACCTGCATAAGATAAAAATTTAGATTTCCAAGAATTAACCCTTGTACAAATTTTATGAACTAAGCCCTCACAATCAATTTTCTTAAGTTTAGATGTGATAAGAGGAACTCCAAGATATTTAATGGGGAGATTTACTTTCTCAAAATGAAGAATATTTAGAATTTCTTCCATCTTACCAGGATCAACATTTGAAAAGAAAATGCAACTCTTAGCATTGTTGGCTTGCAAGCCAGTTAAGTCAAAAAATGATTAAGGGTTAGTCGAATCATTTTGGCAGAGTCCTTATCCCCATTAAATAACAGAAGAAGGTCATCAGCAAAGCAGAGATGTGAAATCTTCAATTTGTCACATTTCCAATGATAAGTAAAAGGCTCCCTTTGGATATTATGAATCAAAAGTTGACTCAGAGTATCCATAATGATAACAAACAAGTAGGGGGGATATCGGATCTCCTTGCCTTAAACCTTTAGCACCATCAAAATAGCCCACAGATTCACCATTAAAATTTATAGAGTATCTAGGAGTAGTAATACAAGCAGTTATCCATTTCGTAAGGTTAGGCGGGAAACACAACACATCCATAACATCAATAAGAAATTCCCAACTGACACTATCATAGGCCTTCATAATATTCACCTTAGCAGCTGCTCTAGGCTTGCCCTTTTGTTTATGATAATCTCTAATAAGATCTTGGGCAAGGAGAACATTATCACTAATCCTCCTACCCTTAACAAAAGCCGATTGGGCTTGATCAATAAGGATGGGAAGGATAGTTTGGAGTCTGCTAGCAATAATCTTAGATATGCGTTTATAAACAGTATTGCAGCAGGAGATAGGTCTGAAATCACCCATCTTAGATGGGTTAGGGACCTTGGGGATCAAGGCAATAAGAGTAGTGTTTGACTCTCTCAGTAATTCCCCGTTCTGAAAGAACTCTTTAATAGCTCCTAAAATAGAAGGGCCTACTGTATCCCAAGAGTCTTTAAAGAAAAGAGCATTATAGCCATCAGGGCCCAGAGCTTTATTACTATGCAGGTTAAAGAAAGCCTTTTTAATCTCATCATCAGAAGGGATTCTATCCAAGTCTGCCTTTAACTCATCAGGGATCCTTTTATGAACAAAAGAACTTATGACATCTTTGCCAGGATAATTGTGGTTGGAGGGGGTGCCCAATAAAGAGGTGAAATATCTAATAGCTTCACCCTTAGCCTCATTACAGTTGGTAGTAATGGTACCATCTGGCTTTTCAAGGGCAATAATTCTTTTAAAATTCCTTCTTTCTTTAATGGAGCTATGAAAATATCTAGAGTTTTTATCACCCACCTCAAGCCACTGAAGTCTAGATTTTTGTTTAAGAGTTTCCTCTTCAATCCAAATAGCTTCATGAAAGTTTTTCAAACAAAGCTTATTTTGCTCAATAAGATTTTGATTGTTAGGATCATTATTTAAAGAAGTTTGAATAGCTTTAAGAGCTTGTCTAGCAGTATCAGCATTGACCTTTTCGGAAAAAAAAAAAGGTTAATTTAAACGAAAAAGCCAAACGGCACTGTACAAAGTACAAGAGGCATACCCCAGGATTTACAAAAAGCACAGGAAAAAATGCATCCAGACAATGCAACAAGGAAGGGGAAATCTAAGTTAACCCTAGAGAAACCCAACCAAACAAATCAACACATCAAACAAACCAACAAAAACCAACAAAAAAGGAACAAGAATTACATCATGTCAAGCTTCAAAAGGACAAAAATAGAGGATCAAGACAATGCCCCCACTATAGAGTAAAGGTCCATCTGGCAATGTACTGCGGAAGATGGGGATCATTCTTCCAAGTTGCTTGTATTTGTAAGGAAATTTGTAGGCAAATGTCTTGTAAAATTCTTTCCTTAGTCTTCACTTCATGTTTAAAACTTCGTGCATTTCTTTCTTTCCATATGCTATAGACGACTAAACCAAGGCACATTTTAGGGATAACATGCCATGGGGTCTTCCCTTTCCACTTGTTCGCTGCCCAGTCCACAAGAACATCCCATGAGGGGGTGGAATAGGAGATTGCCAACCTGTTGAGAACTCCCTGCCACACATAAGAAGTATATAAGCAATTAAAGAATAAATGGTCATGAGATTCCAAATTTTTGTGACAAAATACACAAGCAAGAGGTCTTAGTGTGTATGTATAGATTCTATCATGTGTGGATAATCTATGGAGAATAGCCAACCACAGGATAAAACTATAGCGAGGGATATTACCCGGGAACCAAATGAGATCATGCCAAGGGACTATGGGATAATGTGTGCTAACATGATCCCAAGTGTTGGCAGAAGAGAACATATTATTAGGGGAGGGTAACCATTGAACCACATCACTAGACGTAGAGGGGAGAGGTAGGGAATGTAATTGGCCTCTAATTTCCATTAATTCAAGAGTGTTTGTGAGAGGCCAATTCCATTCATTACCATCAATAACATCGAAAACTATGGCATTTAAAGGGATAGCGGCATCATATTGGACACACAATCCGACTCGCTCCAAAATAGGACCCATAGGATGCCAATTATCATACCAGAGAAAAGTTCCACACCCATTGCCAATTTTATGTTTAAGCATTGGTCTAGCCACAGACCTAAGTTTAAGGAGCTTCCTCCAATACCAGGAGCATTGGGATGGGGTCTTGGCTTCCCAAAAACTTTTCCTTTTTAACATGTAAGTGTGTATCCAGTCCACCCAGAGGGACTTATTTTTAGACGTAAAAATGGTCCAAATATGTTTAAGGTTTAAAGTGGAATTTAATTAAGTCAGGTTTTTTATGCCAAGTCCCCCTTCTTTCTTAGTTCTACAGACTAACTCCCAAGCAACTTTTGCACCATGGGCCATTTCGGTTCCTCTGGTCCATAAGAATCTGCACATTAAGCAATCTAAATGCTTAAGGATACTCTTAGGAAGGATAAACATGGAAACCCAATAGTTTTGTATCCCTGCAAGAACAGATTGGATAAGCTGTAGCCTGCCAGCATAAGAGAGGAATTTAGAAGTCCAAGAGGTGATTCTAGAGGTGATTTTATGGATGAGATCATCACAAAATCCCTTCTTTAATCTAGTGGTGATAAGTGGAACACCAAGGTATTTCATGGGGAGGGAGCCCATCTTAAAAGGGATATTAGATCAGATAGCGTTGGAAGTATTTTCCTCCATTCCTGCAATGAACAAATAGCTCTTGTTAGCATTAGCTTGCAATCCAGTGAAGTCATAAAATTGATCTAATGCTTCTTTCATAACTGATGTAGAGTGCACATCACCATTAAAAAATAACAGAAGATCATCGGCAAAACAAAGGTGGAAAATTTTGAGTTTATCACATCTCCAATGGTATTTAAATTGAGTGGCTCGTTGGATATTATGTTGAATCAATTGGCTAATCCATGACATAGAACAAAAAGGTATGGTGACATAGGATCACCTTGCCTAAGCCCTTTAGCACCCTCAAAGTACCCTAAAGATTCCCCATTAAAGTTAATAGAGTACTTTGGACTAGTGATACAAGCTCTAATCCACCCTTGCATCTTGGGAGGAAAGCCAAGGACTTCAAGTAGATCAAGTAAAAACTCCCAACTCACACTATCATAAGCTTTCATAAGGTCAACTTTCGCCGTAGCTCTAGGTTGGCCAAAGGGCTTATGATAATCCCTCATAAGATCTTGGGCAAGAAGCACGTTGTCACTAATTTTCCTACCTTTGATAAACGCAGATTGGGCATTGTCAACAAGAGTAGGTAAAAAATTTTGAAGTCTCTTAGAGATAATTTTTGAGATGCATTTGTAAACAGTATTACAACACGAGATAGGCCTAAAATCACTCATCTTGGAGGGGTTGGGAATCTTGGGGATAAGGGCAATAAGGGTAGCATTTGACTCAGTTAACAGTTGGCCCGAAGTAAAAAATTCTTTGATAGCTTTGGTAACTAAAGGTCCGGTGGTTGTCCAAGTTTTCTTAAAAAAATAAGCATTATAGCCATCAGGACCCGGAGCTTTATTACTGTGGATACTCAGGAGAGCTTCCTTAATATCTGCATCACTGGGAATGTCATCCATAAGGGTAAATAAATCAGTAGGAACACGCTTATGGATAATCTTCCTCAATTCATTAATTCCCGGATAGGGGTTAGTCACAGGGGTACCAAGCGTGGATTTAAAATATCTTATCGCTTCAATTTTAGCTTCCATTTCATTAGCAGTCTTAGTGCCTTCAGGTTGAACAAGGGACACAATCCGTTTGTGGTTCCTACGATTTTTAATAGAATTGTGAAAATACGAAGTGTTCCTATCCCCGGCATTAAGCCATTGAATTCTAGATTTTCGCCTTAGAACCTCTTCTTCGATGTGCATGGCTTTTAAGCAAACCTGCATAAGCTCTTTTTCAAGGACTCTAAGGGTAGTGTCGCCAGGTTTATCATCAAGTTTCCTTTGGCAAGACCAAAGGTCTTCCCGGGCTTTATTAGCTAAAATTCTCTCCTTACCTACAAAATTCTTGGTTATATGTTTTAGGGCACCTTCTAAGTTCTTTAGGCTGTGAAATAATTGGAATTGGGAAGTACCATCAATGTGCTTAGTCCAGGAGGTGCTAACAGTATCATAGAAATTATCCAACTCTGTCCAATAATTATAAAATTTAAAGGGTTTACCTTTGTGACTAGCAGAGGGGGATAAGGTGACAATAATAGGAGAGTGGTCAGAAATACCAGAGGGGAGAAAGTCCGCAAAAGCAAACGGAAACAAGTCCAACCATCTGGGATTAACAAGGGCTCTGTCTAACGTCCTTTTGGTGAAGTCTACAGAGTCAAAATGCAGGTTGCACCAAGTGCAAAAAACACCTGTAAATCTAAGATCTACAAGACAAGAAGCATTCACACAATCGTTAAATTCAACAGCTCCTTGGTTTCTCCCTGGATTACCCTTAAAGATCTCATTAGAATTTAAAACTGCGTTAAAGTCCCCGAGACTAATCCAAGGGAGATCACCAATTGTGGCTGCAATGTTCCTCAAGGTGGACCAAAGAGGTCTTCTGCCTTGGATAGTGTTAGAACCATAAATAAAAGAAGCTTCAAAGGACAGTACATGGTCAAGAGATTCAATTTTAACATGGATGACTTGCCTAGTACACTGTAAAACGGTTAATGTGACTTTATTAGGGTTCCATCCAACCCAAATTCTATCAATAGAATCGGGTTGGCTATTTGTAATAAAGTTCCAATTTGGGAGCATATTTCTTTGAATCTTGTCCTGATTAGGAATTCTAACTTTAGTTTCAACAATGCCCATGACATCAACTTTTTTAGATGAGACAAGTTTAAAATTTTCTTGTTGGCGAGTGGCCTGGTTAAGGCCTCTAATGTTCCAGCAACCAATAATCATTAACGACATTTGGAAGATCGTTTGTTCTTACCTGAAGAACCTCCGACTTTGTTCTTCTGTTTTGTGGAATGGCTAGGAGAGAGCTTAGGACTAGGTGATTCCAGATATTTCTCTTGTGGAGTCACTTGGGATTCTTCTTTTCCATCATCACTAGAGTCTACCTTAGAGTGAGTAGCCAACGAATCTTGGAAGAAAGAGTTCGTGTATCCAATTCTATTCTCTTGAAGGGAGTTAACCACTTTGGTCACATCAGTAACACTAGGAGCAATCCCTATCTTCGGATTACCAGAAGGTTTGTTGATGTTGACTGATTCTTTCCCAGCTTCATACCCTACTGAGGGATGTTTATTGATTTCTCCTACATCTTCCGTACTGGCCTTCAAATTTGATTCACAATGCTCCTTCCCTGATTTGCTAGAGGATCCAACATTTCCAAAATCATCATGTAAGATATCATTCTCAGCAATTGCTATATCCTACTTCAAAACTGAAAATGCATTAGCCTCTGGAATGCTAATGTTACCATTAAAAACAGTGTCTTGGGCAGGGAGAGAGGAGGTTGACGGTGCCAAATGACTTTGCTCAGCATTACTTTCCTCAATAATGACCTTCCCTTTGGTTTTAGTCATCCAAGCTCCATCAAGATCGGAGACTTGGACAGCTTTGGCATGTTCTTGATGTATTGGTGGAACCTGCACTCTCTGTCGATTAGGGATTTTGGCACAATCATGGCCAAACTTTTTACATTTAGCACACCTTATCAGATTCCATTGATATTCAACAGAGAGGGTTATATTGGCAAGGTCACCACTATTTGGGTCTTCGAATTCTATGTCAAATGACTTGAGAAGTTCATGTTCAGCTGAGACCTCAATGCATATTCGTGCATAAGAAATCCGCCTATAATTGGCTGTCATTCTGTCCACATAGAGGGGTTTGCCTATAGCACTGGCAATATGGCTCAATCCATCCACATTCCAGTACTCAAGAGGTATATTAAAGATGTGTACCCAAATAGGTACAGTGGAGGGAGCCTCCTTTTCAAGCAGAAGACCAGGTTGCCAATTCCTCAACATTATGGGCTGCCCTGCCACATGCCATGGACCCCCTTCAAGTACAGCTTCACTATCTGCAAGGGTATTAAACTTAAAGAAGAAGTGACCTCCATCCGTGGCTAACATGTCACAAAGTCCACTTTTAGTCCACATTCGAGAGGTGGCACTTTTAACTAAAGAGTAGGGGAGTTTTTTGCCAATGAAGTAGCCTACCAAGGTGTACTCCCATTCTATACTGCCAACAGTTCCAATATGCTTAGGAATAGTGACTTTAAACCTGTTACAGCCATCCTTAGGTTTGATGTAATTAAGCTTAAGACTTTTAGTAGCAGTTCCTTTAACTAAGGATGCCCAGCTTGTGATATTTGGAGTAGAAACAGTGTTCTCGGTGCAAATTTGCTGTGATGGTTGAGCGGATAGAGTGGCCTGAACGCCAACATGGCCACGTGCATGTGAAGAGAGTTGAGCAGAATGGGTGGCCTCATTGGTAACGTGGCCTCGCGCCTATGACGTGGGCCCCTGCTTGTCATTTGTTGTTCCAATGGTCAACCGGGAGCTGTCACTGGGAGAGTTGGCCACGTGGCCATTAGTTGGAAGCAAACTAGTGGCAGCTAGCTCGTTAGGTCCAAAAGAATTAAAAATGGCAGACAAAGATCCGGGGTTGGGAGAAAGTCTATTATCATTCACGTGGGAACCGGCACCTTTATGCGTTTTTCTCTCTAACCCCATGTGATCCATATCAGCGTGGGGACCAAGGTTAACGGAGGGAAACTGAGTCACCTGTGCTCCATAGAACTTTTGGCAAATTTCTTAAGATCCTGTTTAAGGTTTCTAAGTTTATGGCAAACTTGATACTGAGTAGTTCCTACCACACTATGGTTCCAAGCATTTTTCACTATATTTGAATAGTTTTTTTTTTTTTTTTTTTTTTTTTTTTTTTTTCGGAAAACGGTAAATAGATTCCAAAAAAGGGCAGTACATAAGTACAAGGGGCATACCCCAGGATAAGCTTTAAGTACAAAGCATGAGGACAAGTGGCAAGGCAAACCACAACAACAAAAGCCTCAAGAGGCCAAAATCAAATCTGGATCCAGAAAGGATCAACCACAAGAGTCAAAAAAAGAAAAAAAATAAAAAGGAAAAAAAAATGGCAATTCCAACAAAGAATTAATCCCAATGTCTAAGTAAGGCTTCAAGTTGGTTGTGCCTCTTCCATTTGATCCTAATTTGAGCATTGATTTGTGAGGCAAAAATCTTCAATAAATGCTCTTTAGGAGTGGGGGCATTCTGAAAAATTCTTCTATTTCTTTCTTTCCATAGGCCATAGATGGTAACTCCCAAGCAAATTCTGGGTATTAAATGTTGAGGAGTTTTCCCTTTCCAATGTTGGATCATCCAAGTAACCGTGTTTTCCCAAGGGGTGCAATTCCACACCAAGTTACACCTCAGCATCAAATCCTGCCAAATAAAATTGGAATAATTACAATCAAAGAAAAGATGCTCATGAGAGTCCATATTTTGAAGGCATAAAGCACAAGCTAAAGGACCAGGAGTATAAGTGCAAATTCTATCCTGAGTGGCAAGTCTTCTCTGAGTGGCAAGCCATAAAATAAAGTTCTGTCTAGGGGAACACACCGAGTTCCAGACAAAATCATGCCAAGGAACAATAGGATTAGAAGGCCTGATGTGGTTCCAAACATGGGAGAAATTAAACTTACCATTAGGAGAGGTGGTCCAAACAATTTTATCTTGCATAGCAGTAGGCTTATAAAAATTGGTCAAAGAAGAGCGAACTTCATTAATGCCAATAGAAATTGTAGATGGTCAATTCCAATCCAAAAGAGAAACAATGGTTGCCACTTTAGCATTGGAATCTATAGCAGCATCATAGGCTATTCTAGGGGTATAAACCTCAAATAAAGGCCCACAAGGGAGCCAATTATTATGCCAAAGAGAGGTATGCTAGCCATTTCCAATTTTATGTCTTATTAAAGGTCTGGCTATATTCCTGAGTTTTAAGAGCTTCCGCCAATACCAAGAGCATTTACCAGGGGCTGGCTATATTTGAGTAGTTATCAAGTTTAGTCCAATTGTTATAGAACTTGAAAGCCCTACCTTTTCTCCTTTGATTTTTATCAATATGAACAATAATAGGAGAGTGATCAGATATACCTGGTGCTGGGAAATGGGCAAAAGACTCAGAAAAATTATCAAGCCATATTTGGTTGACCAGAGCTCTATCAAGCTTCCTCTGAGTAAAGTTTTTTTTTTTTTTTTTGGAAAAAGGGTTAATTAAACGAAAAAAGAGCCAAAAGGCACTGTACAAAAGTACAAGGGGCATACCCCAGGATTTACAATGAGCACAAAAAAAAGGAAGAAAGCAGAAAACAGGTGGGGCAAAAACAAGACCTAAACCTGAGAAAGCCCCAACCAAAAAGCCTATACATCAAGCAGACCATGAGGGATTTATCACAAGTCAAACCTAGAAAATTCCACACCCTATGGAAATCAAACGATAATTACATCAAAACCAAAACCAAAAAGTCCATTATATGGACTACTTCCATCTATCAATATAAAGCGGGAGGTGAGGGTCGTTCTTCCACTTGATTTGGATTTGAGTGACAATCTGGAGGAATATCTCTTGAAGGATAATTTCTTTGGTTTTAGATTCCACCTTGAATGTCCGAGCATTTCTTTCATTCCAGATACTATAAGTGGCTAAACCCAAGCAAAGCTTAGGGATAATGTGCTTTGGAGTCTTCTGCTTCCAAGTCCCAGCTGCCCACTCCACCAAGTTGTTCCAAGAGGATGCCATTCTGGACACTCCCAACCGTTGCAAGATCCCCTGCCACACAAAAGAAGAATAAGAACAATTGAAGAATAAGTGATCATGGGATTCCATACCTTTATGGCAAAGTACACAAGCCAACGGCCCTGGAGTGAAGGAAAAAATCCTATCATGTGTAGATAACCTGTTAAGAAAGGCAAACCATAAGATAACACTATGTCTAGGAATGTGACCAGAAAACCAAGCAAGACAATGCCATGGAACCTTAGGATTAACTTCCCGAATCTGGTCCCAAGTATGGGCTAAAGAGAATCTCCCATTGGGAGACGGTAACCAAACAACCACATCACAAGAATCGGACGGAGAAGGAAGGGACTGTAACTGGCCTCTTATTTCCATAAGCTCAATAGTATTAGTTAGAGGCCAATTCCAAGACCCGCCTTCAATCACCTCAGAAACTCTTTTATTAAGATTTAACGCAGCATCATACACAACACGATGGCCAAGTCTAGCCACAAGTGGACCTAAAGGGTGCCAATTGTCATACCAAAGGTAAGTGCCACAACCATTCCCAATTTTATGGCGAAGCATAGGCCGAACGGTATCTCTTAACCTAAGAAGCTTCTTCCAGTACCATGAACATTGAGCCAGAGGCTTAATGGCCCAAAAGCTTTTACCTTTGAGCATATAAGCATGAATCCATCTAGTCCAAAGAGAATTATTTTGGGAGGTGAAAAGCGTCCAAATGTGTTTTAAGTTCAAAGCTATGTTAAGTTGGACAAGGTTTTTAATGCCCAAGCCTCCTTCCTTCTTGGGTTTACAAACTTGATCCCAAGACACCTTAGCACCATTAGACTTTTCATTACCACCAGTCCAAAGGAATCTACGCATAAGTAACTCCACATGTTTAATAACACTTTTAGGTAAGATAAACATTCCAGCCCAATAATTCTGTATACCTGCAATGACAGATTGAATTAGTTGAATTCTACCAGCATAAGATAAGAATTTAGAGGTCCAAGAGAGAATTCTAGAGCTTATCTTTTTAATTAACTCATCACATTCTCCCTTTTTCAATCTAGTAGTAATAAGAGGGACACCAAGGTACTTAACCGGAAGGGAACCAGCATTGAATTGGAGAGTCTGGCATATGGAATTAGAAACATCCTCTTGAATACCAGTTAAGAAGAGACAGCTCTTACTAGTGTTGGCCAATAACCCCGTAAACTCAAAAAATTGATCTAACGAGTCTTTCATGACTATCGCTGAATACACATCACCATAGAAAAGTAAGAGAAGATCATCCGCAAAACAAAGGTGGGATATTTTAACTTTCTCACATCTCCAATGGTACTTAAAGAAGGGGGCTCTCTGAATATTATATTGGATTAATTGGCTAAGCGTTTCCATGCCAAGGACAAAAAGATAAGGAGACATAGGGTCGCCTTGTCTCAAACCTTTAGCACCTTCAAAATACCCAATCGATTCACCATTGAAGTTAAGAGAGTATTTAGGGCTAGTAACACAGGCTTTGATCCAACGTTGCATCTTAGGAGGGAACCCCATGACATTAATTAAATCAAGAAGAAATTCCCAACTCACACTATCATAAGCTTTCATGAGATCGACTTTAGCAGCCACTCTAGGTTGACCTGAATTTTTATGATAATCCCTCAGTAAATCCTGGGCTAAAAGAACGTTATCACTAATTTTCCGACCTTTAATAAAAGCAGACTGGGCATTATCAACAATATCTGGTAAAATTTGTTGGAGTCTTTTAGAGATGATTTTAGAGATGCACTTATAAATAGTGTTATAACAAGATATAGGCCGAAAGTCACCCATCTGCGAAGGGTTGGGAATTTTAGGGATAAGAGCGATAATCGTGGCATTAGACTCTCTTAAAAGTTCTCCAGTAATAAAAAATTCTTTGATAGCTTTAGTCACCAAATTACCAGTCGTGATCCAAGTCTCTTTGAAAAAATGAGCGTTATATCCGTCCGGGCCAGGGGCTTTGTCACTATGGAGGCTAAAGAATGAATCTTTAATCTCTTCATCACTAGGAATGTTATCCATGCTAATGAAATTTTCACTTGATATACGCTTCTGGATAATATTCCTCAACATATCTATCCCAGGGTAGGGATTAGTAGTAGGAGAACCAAGGGTAGATTTGAAAAATCTAATGGCCTCAGATTTAGCCTCCTCCTCATTTTTTGTTTGACTCCCATCGGGTTGAATAAGAGACACGATTCTATTTTTATTGCGTCTATTTTTGATGGAGATGTGGAAGTAGGCAGTATTCTTATCCCCCGACTCAAGCCATTGAATTCTAGATTTTTGTCTTAAAACCTCTTCTTCCACCCAAATAGCTTCCCAAAGATTAACACGAAGGCTTTTTTCAAGATCTTTTAAAACAATATCCTGAGGATATTTATCTAAAGATCTCTGACATTTTAAAAGGTTTTCTCTAGCGTTATTAACCAACAGCTTTTCCTTCCCTAATGAGTTCTTGGAGAGTTTTTTAAGATCCAGTTTAAGATTTCGAAGTTTATGGCATAATTGAAACTGGAAAGTACCCTCCACATGCTTTCCCCAGGAGTTCTCAACAGTGTGAGCAAAGATGTCCAAAGTAGTCCAATAATTAAAAAATTTAAAAGGTCTACCTTTTTTCATGCTTGGATTACCAGCTTTGACCAGAATAGGAGAGTGGTCAGAAACCCCAAAAGGAAGGAACTCAGCATAAGCATAGGGGAGGGAATCAAACCAGCCTTGGTTAACAAGAGCCCTGTCCAATTTTTCGCTGATTGTGCGATTGCTCCAAGAGAAGTAGATACTTGTGTATCGAAGATCTACAAGACAAGTAGAGTTCACAAGATCATTAAATTCTTCAGCTCCTTGGTCTCTCCTAGAATTACCCCCAAAGATTTCACAAGTGTTTAAGACAGCATTGAAATCTCCAAGACTAATCCAAGGCAGGTCACCAAGAGAAGCTGAAACATACCTAAGATCACTCCAGAGACTCCGTCTATCTTGGGTCGTGTTAAATCCATAAATAAAAGAAGCATCAAGAACCATGGAGTGATCAATAGTTTCAATTTTGACATGTATAACTTGACAGTTGCATATTAAGGTTGTTAGGTTAGCTTTATTAGGATTCCATCTAACCCATATTCTATCAACAGAGTTCGGTTGACTATTAGTAATGAAATTCCAATTTGGTAACATACTTTTCTGAATTTTATCTTGGTTAGGCATCCGGACTTTAGTTTCAATAATACCTAGAACATCTATATTATGAATAGAAACGAGTTTAGCTATTTCAATCTGTTTAAGGGGATGATTAAGCCCTCTAATATTCCAGCTGCTAATAATCATTAAAACGAGTTCAAGATTGGTTAAACGTACCTGAAGAACTCCCATTGTTGTTCTTCTTAATATTGATGCGACCCAGATTGTTTGAATTGGTCAACTTTGCATTGATTTGGCAAGGTATGGTGTGTACTGAAGTGGGCTGAGAAAACTCCTTCTTGTGCTGCTCAACAAGTTCCACTATACTGCCTTGACCTCTATCTTGGCTTGGCTTGGGGATAGTTGAAGCTTGGCCCTCTATGAACTTAATCTCCTCTTCCAACACTGAAAATGTATTAACTTCCAGAACACCTTGAGAAGGGTTAGTAATGGAAGATAAGATGTGATTATCCTCTGTGTTGATGCTCCTAACAATGTGTTCATTATTAGCCTTAGCAAGATCGGATTTATCCAAATTTCCATCCACTTCCACACTTGGGTCCTCTAAAGCCTGTTCTCCAAAGGAAGAGATACGGGAAGGTTCAACTAACATTTCTGATTCCGTACTATTAATAGTATAGTTTTCTCCCTCAATCTGATTTGCATGAGAAGAGGTAGGGTTAGGATCAATAATAGAGACATTTTTCCCTTTCCCTTGAATCTTCCACACACCCTCAACTGGCAAGTTTAAATCTTGGGTTTTGGAAGTAGATACAGGAACAACCCTTTGTGAGGTTTGGGGTTTTGGCAGTTTCGAACAGTCATGGCCAAACTTCTTGCATTTAGCACACCTTTTCGGACTCCATTGGTATTCCACTCTAATGCTAATCTTCTCTGGTTCTCCACTTATGGGATCAATAACTTCAATTTCAAAATCTTTGAGGAGGTCATATTTAGCATCAACTTCAATGCACATTCTAGCAAATGAAATCCGTCTCCGAGAGGCAGTCATTTTGTGGACATGCAGAGGTTTACCCATCGCACTAGCGATTAGACCGAGTCCCTCAGGTGACCAATACTCCAGAGGTATGTTGTAGAAATTAACCCAGATGGGAAGAGATGAATGAGCTTCTTTCTCAAGAGTTAGCCCAGCTTGCCACTGCCTTAAAATAATGGGTTGCCCTGCCACATGCCAAGGGCCCCCTTCTAACACAGCAACAGATTCATCTTTGGTACTGAATTTGAATAGAAAATGACCAGCATCAGTAGCTAGCATGTCAACTAAACCTGTTTTCCCCCAAAGTCTTGAAGTGGCATTTTTAACCAAAGTATAGGGTAATTTTTTATCAATGAAATACCCAACGAGGGTATTGGCCCATTCCCTACTCCCTTCTTCTGCAAGTTCTTGAGGCAAACTCACAAGTATTCTATTCATTTCCCTATTCACTTTGGTGTATTTAAGTTTGACATCTGACGCAGCACTAGGTTTCAACAAGGAGGCCCACTTGGAACCAATTAAGGCAGCTTTACTAAGAAGTACCGAGATTGCTAGCGTGGGTACCACAAACTTGAGGATTAACGGTGCTACCAGATGAAGCAAAATTTCCAATTGAAATAGTGGTCTGAGGTGCCTTGAGCAGCGCATAAGTGGTATTAGCAGTACTCACGGGAGAAGTGGGGAACATTGCGCCAGGTTTTATGGGAAAAAGTCCATTCTGCACATGACCATCATTAACTCTTTGGACATCAATTAAGGCAGGATTCACCAACGAGTTGCGTGTGATATACTCTTTAGACAACCTTCCTTGATTAACGGAAAAGGCTGATTTACCCATGTGACCATCCTTGACTTTATTCACTTTTGAAATAGTGCTGCTATCTTTGTGACCGTTGGGATGTAAGCCAGCTGGTGAGTGAGTAGGCGCGTGTAAGGGACCTCCCTCAAACTTTAGGGAGCATGTGGTGCTAGAGTTTTTTGGATTAAACCGAGGATCTTCCCCATCCTTACACGAACTGGTCTTGCTTTTTCCATAATCTTTATGATCCTTGCTCACATTGATATCCTCCTTAGCACACTCTCCATACTCAATCTCACCTTCCTCATAGTCTGAGGTTGATCCATCCTTGTAAAATTTGGGACTTAGCTTCTTTGGCATCTCTCCATCAGAGTGAGATCTACCTTGGATAGCTTTCCAAACATAGGACTCAGAACCATAACTAACAGATGGCTTAACTTGAGTAGTCCTCCAATCCTGGCCTGAAGAGTACTCTTTCTTTCTCTCTCCACCTTTTTATACAGGCATTTACTTGAATTAGGTCTTCTGGTTCCTTGCATGGATCTATTGGTGCCTTGTTTAGATTTAAGCTTTTCCATTTTAGCCACCAGATTTTGAATGTGTAGTTGAGCAGCATCAAGATCCTTTCTCATAAGATCATTAGGGTCCTCAGATCCAGAAGTGCCAATCTTATCTTGATAATGAATTTCTGACATTCCACCCTTATTAGCCTCTTTGGCCTTCCTTTTAAGGAGCTCATTGGAATCTTGAACAGATTTGAAATGACTAGCTTTTAAAGGTGAACCATCTTCATAATCATCTTGACAGGAGATACTACCCTCCCAATCTTTACCATTCAAAACTTGAAGGGTTTTGAAATTAGTTACTTGGACAGACCTTCCCCCCTCATAATCCTCTTGGGCTTCCCAATCTTCTTCTAGTTCAAGGTCTTCATCAGAGTAACCATGAGCACCATGTAAAATTGGCAAACCAGGATCAATGGTAACAGGGGAGTTAAGTCTAGCAGTGTTAAGAACATGAACCATAGCACCACTTTGGGAGTCATCTAACTCAGACCCATCTCGGATCTTCAAATCATCTCCACCTTTAACCATGTAATTGCTCGTCAAATCTGATGAAGTTGTAGGAGTATACTCTTTTGAAAGATCAAAAACTCCATCCTCACTTAACTTGAAAACTTCAGTCCCAGATGGATTAGAGATGAAGAAATCACTGTCACAAGAAACAGAATTTCCACCAACCATAGGAATATCAGCCTTTAGAGTTTCCAAATGGCCACCAGTACCACTCTCAGATTTAGCTACATTAAGAACATGAACCACACTTTTAGGCTGAGTTTCACAAATGGTATGCCCATCTCTAAGTTGAACAGACCCATCACCTCTGAGCAAATATTTGCTCACAAGTTCAGGGGAAAGAACAGATTGGCTAATAGATATGGTGTTCTTGGAGGAGCACTCTTCACTAGCCCCCTTAACATGAGAAACTTGGGGACTATGTTGCTTCAAGACTGATTTGGATGATGGAGAACCAGCTTGTCCATGACCACCAATTTGATTTCTTTTCTTCTTGTTTGACCCCATAAGAAAATTCTAGAGATATTGCACCATGTG
>CM066983.1:35210009-35215009 GCA_033977485.1 Hydrangea macrophylla | reverse complement strand
ATAGAAATCAAGATTACAGTGGTTGGAATGCGGAGATAAAAATTCCAGATATTTCTTTCAATCTATCAAAGGTAGAGAAATAGGAAAAGAATTTCAAGTTGGAAAAACCTGATGGACAATTTACTTGTAATGTTGAGGAAGCAAAGTATGAAGCTCTTAGACATTTTCAAGATCTTCTTGGCTCTCCAGCTAGAAATCACTACCCAGGGATGGATTATCTTCGAACTTTTATTCACAAAAGAATCCCTGAAAATTTCTTAATTAATCTTGATAGGATTCCCACTCCGTTAGAGATTAAAGAGAAATCTTCTCTTTGCATGATAACAAAGCCCCGGGGCCTGATGGTTTTAATGCCCATTTCTTTAAAAGCTCCTGGGCTACCGTTGGCCCAGAAATCACTGTTGCTATTACTGAATTTTTTACAACTGGTGAATTGCTTAAGGAGTCTAATGCCACTGTCCTAGCTTTGATCCCTAAAGTCCCTAACCCATCAAAAATGGGGGATTTTCGGACTATCTCTTGTTGTAATACTGTCTATAAGTGTATTTCTAAAATTTTAGCTAATAGACTTCAGAAGGTTCTCCCATCTTTTATTGATCAAGCTCAATCAGCTTTCGTTAAAGGGAGAAGGATTTGTGATAATGTTTTATTGGCACAGGACCTTTTAAGAGATTATCATAAAAGTAATGGTAAGCCTAGAGCTGTAGCTAAAGTTGACCTCATGAAAGCTTATGACAATGTTAATTGGACTTTCCTTTTTGACCTTCTTGATATTATGGGGTTTCCCCCCTAGGGTGAGGAAATGGATCCAAGCTTGTGTGTCTACTCCGAGATACTCTATTAACTTTAATGGAGAATTTGTAGGGTATTTTGAAGGAGCTAAAGGGCTTAGACAGGGTGATCCCATTTCTCCCTACTTGTTTGTTATTGTTATGGATGCTTTTAGCCAATTACTTCACTTTAATATTCATAGTGGCCAATTCGCTTTCCATTGGAAATGTGATAAGCTGAAAATTTCACATCTTTGTTTTGCGGATGACCTTATAATTCTATTAAATGGAGATGTGAATTCGGCTAAACTTGTTAGAGCAACCCTGAATCAATTTTATCAGTTGTTTGGCCTTCAAGCTAATAACTCTAAAAGCTCTCTTCTTCTCTGGCATTGATGATAATCTGGCTCTTGAGTTACTCAATGAACTCCAATTTACCAAAGGAGATCTTCCCTTAAAATATTTGGGTGTTCCCTTAATAACTACTAAATTGAGAAAACACCACTGTGAAGAACTTGTAACCAAAATTTGTTCTAGTATTAACTCTTGGAAATCCAAATACCTTTCCTTTGCCGATAGGGCCCAACTTATTCACTCTGTTTTATCTGGCATTCAACTTTACTGGTCTGGGATGTTTATTCTTCCTAAAGGTGTTCTTAAGCAGGTGGACCAAGCTTTGAGGAGGTTTCTTTGGATTGGTACTACTGAGAAAGCTCATGGATCCAAAGTGGCATGGGCAAATGTCTGCAGACCTAAACAAGAGGGAGGCCTCGGATTTAAAGATATTTTCATTACTAATACTGTGCTTAATCTTAGACATATAGGGAACCTACTGGATCCTACTAATAATTCTCTTTGGAAAAATTGGGTACATTTGTACATGATCAAAACCAAAAGCATTTGGGAGGTGAAAGCCCCTGGACAATGCTCTTGGTATTGGAGAAAGCTCCTAAAGCTTAGAACTATAGCTAGACCTTTAATTAGGCATAAAATAGGTAATGGATTACATGCTTCCCTTTGGTTTGATAATTGGCTCCCTAGTGGACCTTTGTTTGAGAAGTACACTAGCCGAATTACCTATGATGCTGCTATAGCTTCTAATGCTAAAGTGGCAACGATTATATCTCATCTTGAATGGAATTGGCCCACCTCAAATTCGGTTGGACTTAATGAAGTTAGAGATACTTTATCCAACTTTTATAAACCTACAGGTTTACTTGATAAAATTGAATGGACAACCTCTCCAAATGGTAAATTTAATTTTTCCCATGTTTGGAACCATATTAGACCTTTTCATCCCTCCGTTCCCTGGCACCCTTTTGCTTGGTACTCTGGATGCACTCCTAGACAAAACTTTATCTTATGGATTGCAATCCAAAAAAGGCTAGCTACTCAGGATCGAATTTGTAATTTTACTCCTGGTCCCTTAGCATGTGTGTTCTGTCTTAGGCAAATGGATTCTCATGACCATATTTTCTTTGAATGTGACTACTCTACTTTCATTTGGCAGGAGTTGATGCTTAGATGTAATCTGGATTGGAACAACACTCCTTGGGATAGTACTGTACGCTGGATAACCCAACATTGGAAGGGGAATACTCCCCAAAACATGATCCCCAGAATTTGCCTGGGCGTTACTATATATGGATTGTGGAAGGAGAGGAATAATAGAACTTTCAAGAATTCTCCTACTCCAAAGGAACAATTATTAAAGATTTTTGTCTCACAAGTTTATGCCCAAATTAGTACCAAATGGAAATGACACAACCATCTCCAAGCCTTACTGGTTAACTGGCACTAATTTTTTGTTAAATATGTTCTGTTTTGCTTCTTGAAATTGTTTTGATGGGTGCTGTTTAGCAATTTTTTGTGGAGTGGTTGACATGTGAGTTGACCTTTTAGCCTTTTGTGGCTCTTTCAGTGGTCTGCTTGGCCACCTGTCCTTATACTGTGTGCTTATTGCTTATCCTGGGGAATGCCCCTTGTACTATGTACTTTTCTTTTTGGAATATATTTACCATTTTCCGAAGAAAAAAAAAGTTGTGTTTCTTGGTTTTGTTGTTAGTGCGAAGTGAATTGGGGTTGATGAGGAGAAGGTGAAGGCTATCAAAGAGTGGCCCACACCTAAGTCAATCACAGAGGTAAGAAGTTTTCCCACCTTTGAAAATGTGATAAACTGAGTATTTCCCACCTTTGCTTTGCTGATGACCTACTTTTACTTTTTCACGGGGATACAGATTCTGCCCACCTTATGAAAAGCACTCTTACTCAATTTTATGACATCACTGGCTTACTTGCTAACACTAGTAAGAGTTGTCTTTTTACTTCTGGCATTGAAGATACGGTAATTAATTCCATTTGCCACATATTCCAATTTACTATTGGATCCCTTCCCCTTAAGTACCTTGGTGTTCCTCTTATAACATCTAGACTAAAGAAGGGAGATTGTCAAGAACTTGTGAATAAGATTAGCTCTAGAATAACATCTTGGACTTCTAAATGCCTTTCTTATGCTGGACGACTTCAATTAATACATTCTGTCCTTACAGGAATTCAAAACTACTGGTCTGGTATATTTATCCTACCCAAAAGCATTTTAAAAGTGGTTGAAAAGTTATTGAGGAGATTTCTTTGGTCTGGAGGCATTGAGAAAGCTCATGGGGCTAAAGTTGCATGGGACCTTGTTTGCTGACCTAAAACAGAAGGGGGCTTTTTTTTCGGAAAAAATGGTAAATAAAATCCAAAAAAGAGGTTGTACAGAAGTACAAGGGGCATACCCCAGGATATACAATAAGGACAGAGATCATAACAAAACCATGTAGCACAGAGAGCTACTCAAAACAAAAACATGACATCCCAGACAAAGAAACCTGGCTAGTCATGACAAAAATTGGAACTAGCTCCACTTACTAATAATAACATCAAAATTACTATGGTGCTTCCATTTGATCTTAATAAGAGCATTAATCTGAGAAATCAAGTTCTTAATGGTAACAGAAGGGGGCTTGGGGTTGAAAAATCTTATCCAACTCAATAAAACATTGAATTTAAAACATATTTGGTCCCTTTTCTCTTCTGGGCCAAATTCTATGTGGGTGGATTGGGTTAAAACGTATCTCTTAAAAGACAAAAGTTTTTGGATTGTTAAAGCCCCGTCCCAAAGTTCTTGGTATTGGAGGAAACTCCTTAAGCTCAGAGACATGGTTAGGCCATTATTGAAACACAAAATTGGTAATGGGAGTGATACCTTCTTATGGTATGACAACTGGCACCCCTTAGGCCCTCTCTTGGATAAATTCAGTCCTAGGGTTGCTTATGATGCCGCTATACCTCTACATGCGAAAGTTAAGGATATCATAGTAGATTGGGAATGGCATTGGCCTCGCACTAACACGTTAGAACTTATGCAAATCCGAAACCACATGCTTGATCCTCCCCTTCCTTCAGATAACCCTGATACTACCATATGGGTTCCATCCCCCAATGGGAACTTTCACCTTGCTCATACATGGGATCACCTTAGAGTCACTGGCCCGAAGGTTCCTTGGCATCGGCTCATTTGGTTCCCAGGAAATATACCTAGACATAGTTTCATTTTTTGGTTGGCAATTCTTAACCGTTTATCTACTCATGACAGGATCTTTCACTTCACTCCTGGACCGCTAGGATGTGCTCTTTGCCATCAAGGTATGGAATCACATGACCACTTTTTTTTTAGTTGCTCATTCTCTTCTTTTATTTGGCAGGCATTACTACAACGACTGGAGATTAACTCCCATGCTTCCCCCTGGAGCTCTATTGTGAATTGGGCAGCTAGGACCTGGACAAAGAAAACTCCCAAACACATTATTCCTAGAATGTGTCTTGGATTGGTCATTTATAGCATTTGGAAGGAAAGGAATGCAAGAACATTCAAATCCGAAGTTAAAACAAAGGAAAGGCTTCTTCAAGAGATCTATCTCCAAATCTCTATTCAGATCCAAATCAAGTGGAGAAACGATCCTCACCTTCCTACCTAAATGGCTACATCGACTTAGTCTGGTGTTACTTGATGGGTTTTTTTGTAATTCTATATCTTTTCTCTATCACCAGCTTCATTTTGGATTTTTGCTTATGTTAATCCTCTGAGGGTGCCTTGGTTTTGTGTTTTCATTAAAGGTCTCCCCTCATTTTCTCTTTGGTTTGATTTGATGATGGTTATTTTCTTGGCTACTGGCCATTGATTGGTTC
>CM066983.1:35115009-35207509 GCA_033977485.1 Hydrangea macrophylla | reverse complement strand
TGGCCCAAACAGAAATGAAGGCTTTGTCAATTTAATTCATGCATGTAAATATGTGGACTGAATATAACTTCTAAGATATAGCTATTTATGTTTTATAGATAGTAGTTGAGAGTTGGTTCATATTTTAAGTGCATTTAATGAGTTAAAGTAGTTTTTTGTATTAGCCTTTGCTAAAAAACGTGAATACTTTATTTCCTATGGTTGGAGGGTTGTTCCAACAACTTGCATTTATTCCTATGGTTGGAGGGTTGCTCCAAGTCTATATATAACTCTGTTTATCTATTGTAATGGACAGATTTGATAAATTGATAAAAAAGTGAGTTTTTACTCCTTCTTCTTGGTTCTTCATTGAACTTCCAGAACTTATCAGGGTTTTCACCTTCTGGCGTTCAAAACTAAGAATACCTGTGGTTTGCGTCTCTTTATAGATGTTGGGTCTCAGGTTCACTAATTGGAATACCTGTGGTTTGCGTCTCTTTATAGGCGTTGGGTCACGGGTTCACTTTTACAACAATCTAATTTTTAGCTTTCTTGGGAAGATATTCAATCTTTGTTGTTGGGTCTCATTGCTAGTCTATTGAGGTTCGCATCAGTGATCTACCAATTTCTATGAGGAAAGGAGGACCTTCTCTTATCCAAGGTCCAAATGCTATATTACCCATTGATGATGACTTATAGCATTCCAGTAAAAGCTCAGACCCATTACTTAGGGAGGATGTTATAGCTGAGTTAGTTAAGGAGAAGGACCAAGCTTACATTTCTCCAAACTCTCTGAGCACAGATTTGGTGAAAGAGATACCTTCTCAGCAAATTCCTAACTCCATGCAGCAATCAGATGAGGATAACAAGAAGTGTCAGGAATTTGAAATGGAAGAAGAGGTAGACAATGATTCTGCCTCACAATTATCCCCAAATTCTCTAGCTAGCCCTACTCATATGGTTGATCTCTCTCTTGATTCAAGTCAGGTCTCTCCTTTTATCTCCCCCTTTAATAAAATTCAAAATTGCCTTAGTCAAGGTAAGAGGAATAAAAAAGGATCGTCCTCAGGTAAGAGGAAAAAACCTCATAAAAGAACTTAATGATTATAAGCTGCTGGAATCTAAGGGGTCTCAACCAACCCTTTAAACAATTTGAGGTTGCTAAATTTATTTTCTAGAATAATCTTGATGTTTTTTTTTTTTGGTAATCGGGGGTGTCCGGGTCAGCTTGCGCGCACCTCGACTAATCCCCCGAGGCCTGGAGGCGCGGGTGAAAACTCCAGTGGCCACGCTCCCCATGACTCGAACACTAAACCTCTTGGGTAGTACACCCAAGAAGCTTACCACTCGGCCACAAGGACCTTGGTTAAATAATCTTGATGTTATTGGTATTGTTGAAACCAAAGTTAGATAGTCTAATGAAGATATGATCAGAAAGAGTATTTTTAAAAATTGGAGCCTTGTTACTAATAGTTCTACTAGCTTAATTGGTAGAATTTGGGTTGGTTGGAATCTTGACAAAGTTAAACTTTCTATCCTTAGAACCACCCCCCAGGTTATTCATGCTCTCATTGAAAATGATGACCAGACCATTGCCTTTGAAGCTTCTTTTATTTATGGAGCAAACACTGGCCCAGAGAGAGCTAGTCTTTGTGCTACCCTGAAATGTATATCAAGATCTAATGGTTCAACCAATCCTAACCATATTGTTTTGGGGGATTTAAATGTTGTTTTAAATACCTCTGAGATTTTCGATGCCAATGATTGCTTGAATTCTGATATTAATGATATTAATGAGTTTGTGAACTGGCTTTGTCTGTCTAACTTGCGATATTCTGGGGAGTTTTTCACTTGGTGTAATAGGAGATATGGGAAACCTGACTTTACAGAAAGAAAATTAGACATGGCCTTAGTTAACCAAGCATGGTTGGATAATTTTCCTGACTCTTTTACTCATTTTCACAAGCCAGGTATCTGTGATCATTCTTCTATTATTACTTAAGTTGATAAAGTTGCTAGCAAAAAAAGGTAGATCATTTAAATTCTATAACTTTTGGACTCAACTTGATAACTACTCTGATGTGGAAACTCATGATAGGGGGGTTAGAGAGAGAAACTCCTCCTTCTCTCTAAAACTTATCTTCTCTCTTTCTTTTCAAAGTTAAGATGGGATCTAATAAGAAGGTGAGGGATCTTATTAAACCTAAGGCTACTGGTTCTTCAAATCCTTCGGTTAATCTAGGAAAATAGGCAAATGTTCTACCTACTACTGGAGGTTCATCTATTTTGGGTATTATGGCTCCAGATCTAGAGGGTAAATACTCTCTCAATGGAGATGGTTCAGTGACACTTAAAGATGGACCTCAACCTAGTGGTTTCATCTCTGAGGGGAAGATTCGAGTTCTAAATATTGCAAAACCAGTCAGTGAGGCTAATTCTACTATGTCTATTTGTTCTGCTGATATTCATGGAGGAATGGTACATGATCTAAATGGTGCTAAATCAACAACTCTTGTTACCAATGAACCCATATCTCCTGCCTTGCTTCATGTTCATGGTTTCTCTGATGAGGACCTTGAACTTGATGAAGATTGGGAAATCCAAGATGATCTTGAGAGTGAAAGATCTGCCCATGATATCAATTTCAAATGTCTTCAAGATTCGAATGAAATTCTTAAAAGGAAGAAGCAGTCTGCTACTTTCAGTGGAATCTCTTAGGTTAATACTTTGTATCTCGATAATGGTATTCAAGATATTCACTGTCAAGACAATGTGGGCACCTCTGAATCTATAAACTCTAATGACCTTCTTAGAAAGGATCTTCAAGCTGCTCAGGCACATATCCAGATTCTAGTGGCTGAAATGGAGAGGATTAAGTCTCAGCAAGAAACCAACATATCCAAGAAAGGAAATGGGAAAACAGGAGGGGAGAATTGGAGGGAAACTCAGTTTGAACCTTTTGATCTATGTCCTAGACCTCCTCTCCGAAATTCTGGAATGGTGGAGGGTCCTGTTGGTTCCCCTGATAAGATGTCACGCCCCGGCGTAGCCAAAATAGGGAAAATTTTTGAATTTTCCATCTTGGACCTTGAGGCACGTGACTGGTTGCATTACCGAATTGTCCTCACCAAATGCTAATAATAAACAACATAACGAAAGGGATAAAACCAACAGCAGCTAACAAGGATATATTATAATAAGAGGCCACAATACTAGTTAACTATTACATCATGGTAGATACATCAGAGTCTTATGGCTCTAGGGCATTACAGAACTATTACAAAAGATAGATGAAGTCCTCTGCTAGAGGTTACAACCAAAAACATTTACAAAGACATCCACTAGTCTTCTCTCTAACTAGCATATCCATAGCCATCTTCGGTGTACCCTTCCTCCATGATCTCCTCTTGCGTAGCATCACCCGTGTACTCATCACCTGGATAAGCTGGACATGGGAATGTCCAGCGACATGAACGTCGTCAGCTTATGAAAGCTGAGTGAGAAAACTAAATCAAATGGAACTTATATAGTCACACACAATAAGAAATATATTTACTACTTTTTATTACGTCTATTAAAGTTCTCTCACGTTCTCACCGTCGGACTATAACCACTTACGTGCCCATACAGGCATTCGAAGAGAAAATAAACAATCGATATAACTCGCTTCTACATCTCGGAACATTATCACAGTCCATTACTGAAGTCTATTTCGGAGTCCTAACTCTAATTAACAACACCAAAAAGGTTGTCACTATTGCACAACTAAATTACTTTGTATTTGCCAATTGTAACCAATCCCTCTTTCGTTAACCAAACCATCTTACACTGATCAAACCATCTTTTATTGACCAAAACCATCTCGCACTGACTAAACCATCTTTTATTAACCCAAAACACTTGTTACCTTCACTTTGTCACGAAGAACCGAAGCATTTACGGAGTGCAAGAACATCCATTCCATCTCTAAAAACCGAAAGGAGTCTTCACTCTAAAGAAATACCGTTTCATCATCACGAAGAACTGAAACGTTTAGGGAGTACAAGAACATCCATTCCATCACTAAGAACCGAAAGGAGTCTTCACTTTAAGAAATATCGTTTCATCATCACGAAGAACTGAAACGTTTAAGGAGTGCAAGAACATCCATTCCATCACTAAGAACCGAAAGGAGTCTTCACTGTAAGAAATACCGTTTCATCATCACGAAGAACTGAAACGTTTACGGAGTACAAGAACATCCATTCCATCACTAAGAACCGAAAGGAGTCTTCACTCTAAGAAATACCGTTTCATCATCACGAAGAACTGAAACGTTTACGGAGTGCAAGAACATCCATTCCATCACTAAGAACCGAAAGGAGTCTTCACTCTAAGAACCAACACTTCTCCATCACAAAGAACCGAAGTGTTTACGGAGTGCAAGAACATCCATTCCATCACTAAGAACTGAAAGGAGTCTTCACTCTAAGAAACACCACTTCGCCATCACGAAGAACCGAAATGATACACAACTTTCAAATTCGTCAACCACCCTTTTTTTCACTATCTTGACCTCCGCTGCCCAGATTACCTATCCGACAATTATCCTTAGCATAATCTGATTCTAACATAGCATAACCGACCCTTACATTTTCCCGACCGCACATTCGTCACTCATTTCGGAATTTAGTACATTAAAGGACTTCCGAATATATACTTTCGAAGTTACGTTTATACATCCGTCATCCTGTTTTATGTCGTAATATACTTACAATGGAAACTTATCCAATCACTATCAATGCAATAATCGTGCCGTACAACATACTTATAGCTTGGGTATGAACTCTATGGTCATCACACTATATTCATAACAACGGAAACCTAGCGTGTAGTTCGTGGATTTAATACCAATAATATATATATGAAGCCCCTAACATACTCATCTACTCGATAGCACTACCATAGCACAGGATATCCATATCCACACAGGTACCGGTAAGCAAGCATCATTAATAAACACATCATACAAGCATTTATACAATCTGCCAGGAATTAATTTTACTATGTCGACTGAATTGACATGATTTATTTGGACATGATAAATTGATTTGTAGATCAATCTCAAAACTAGAACATTGTAGATAATTGGATTAGCTTCATGTACAAAAAAATCTAGCTTCTATTACATTTTTGAGCTGCTCAAAACATTTATTTTACTTAGACATTTCTATATTTTCGGACTGCTCTGTCCCAGATTTATAGTACTGCGTTGCATGTGCATTTCACCTATCAAGGAGTCATTTTTAGACTAGGCTATAGAAGAGTTATTTGTAGATAAATGAGTTAGCTTTCTCCACAAAAAAACCTAGCTTAATTCAGATTTCGGAGCTGCTTAAAACACTCATTTTACTAAACTACATTCTGCTAGAGGTTTCTGTTTCTCAGATTTAAAGTACTTCGTTGCATGTACATTTCACCTATGAAAAAGTGATTTTCAGACTGAGCTATAGAAGAGTTATTTGTAGATAAATGAGTTAGCTTTATTCACCAAAAAACCTAGCCTCATTCTCATTTTTGAACTGCTCAAAACGTTCGTTTTACTAAACAACATTCTGCTGGAAGTTTTAGCTTCCCAGATTTGAAGATTTGACTTGCATGTTGCATATAACCTCAAAATACAACATCAAACTCTTGCTAAACATTACTACATACTATATAGGTTCTAAAGTGAGTTAGAATACTCACTTAAACTTGAAATTGAGCTTGGGCTTTGGATTTGAGCTTAGGAAGCTTGAACACAACCTCAATGGTGGAGACTTCTTCCTAGTTCTTCTTCTCCATCTCCATGTATCTCTTATCTCTCCATGGAGTTCATCTCCTAGCTCTCTCTAACTCTATATGCAGATTGTAAATGGACAAGGGTGTAATGCATGAATATAGCCATGTTTATATAGAGATGGTGGTGGGATATGTGTCACTATGCATGTGCTAGAGTGTACATGCATGGACAAGTGTCCTAGAGGTGGACAAGTGGCAAGGGAGGTGGTGCCATGTGGTGCATGGGCTGCCATGTGGCCGACCATGTGGGGTCCACCTCGAGTTTTGTGCCACTACCTTGGTTTGCGTGCAAATATTCTTGATATGCGTGTCAGTCTCGATTTACGTCCAAACGGGTGTTGTTTCTAGCGTCCGGGTCCGGTTACGGGACTAAGTTAATTCTAATTACGGTCGAGTCGGTGCAGTGATTATAGTCTAATTAGTACTTACATTACACTGATACAGTCACACAAATAAAATAATAATGTAATAATAGACCAGATATAGAAATTCATAAAACTCGTATTATTGCACGTAGAGAAATTTCAGGCATTACATCTTCTACCACCTATTACAGGATTTCGTCCTCGAAATCTGAGCTATCTAGGTACTAAAAAGAAAAGGAAATTTCTCTCTCATTTCCGATTCCAGCTCCCAAGAGGCTTCTCCTTCGTCATGGTGTTTCCACTGTATCTTTACCAGCGAAATCTCTTTGTTTCTCAACTTCTTAATTCCATGATCCAGAATCTTTACAGGTCCTTCAATGAATGTAGCATTGTCATTTACTTCGATATCTTTGAAGTCGATCTCGTGTGCCGGGTTATGAAGGCATTTCCTTAGCATGCTTACATGGAATACGTTATGAACTCCCGACATCTTGGGTGGTAATGCCAATCTATAGGCGACTTTTCCTACGCGATCCAGAATTTCAAATGGTCCAATGTAGCGTGGCGATAGCTTTCCCTTCTTTTGTCCAAACCTTACCACGCCTCGAATCGGGAAAACTTTCAGGTAAACATGATCTCCCACTTCAAATTGTAGGTCTCGACGTCGTTTATCCGAGCAGCTCTTGTATCTACTTTGTGCTGCCTTCATTCTTTCCTTTACTGTATTGATTCCTTTATTGGTCTCCTGGACTAAGTCTGGTCCCAATAGTTTGGCATCCCCAATTTCAGCCCAACACAAAGGTGATCGGCACGGCCTTCTGTATAGTGCTTCAAATGGTGCCATCCCTATGCTCGAATGAAAACTGTTGTTATAAGCAAACTCAACCAATGGTAAGTGAGTTTCCCACGAACTTTCGAAATCGATTACACAGGCTCGAAGCATGTCCTCCATTACTTGGTTCGTCCTTTCTGTTTGTCCGTCAGTTTGTGGATGAAATGCAGAACTTAACTTCAGAGATGTTCCCATCGCTTTCTGAAGACTCTCCCAAAATCCAGCGGTGAATCTCGAATCTCGATCTGATACTATTGACACCGGTACCCCATGTAACTGCACAACCTGTTGCAGATAAAGTCAACTCATCTTCTCGACAGGATAGGTCATATTATATGCAATAAAATGGGCTGATTTGGTCAGTCGATCAACAACTACCCAAATGGCATCATGGTTCTGCTGGGATCTTGGCAATCCCATAACAAAATCCATGGTGATATGCTCCCATTTCCATTCTGGGACTGGTAGAGGTTGTAGTAATCCTGGAGGTCGTTGGTGTTCCGCCTTGACTTGCTGGCAAGTAGGGCATTTTGCTACATATTCTGCGACTTCTCTCTTCATGCCTTCCCACCAAAAGTTCCTCTTTAAGTCTTTGTACATCTTGGTTCCGCCGGGGTGTATAGTCATCCTTGACTTGTGGGCTTCATTCAGAATGTCTTTCCTCAAATTATCCGTGTTGGGTACACATAACCTGTCCTTACATCTGAATGCCCCGTCTGTTCCAATATTCCATTCAGTCGGATCCTTTGCTTTTGCCTTCTCAAACCATTTACTCAATCCTTCGTCCTTCTTTTGAGCTTCGAGTATTCGGTTAATGAGGGTTGGCTGCACCATAAGACATCCAAAAGGTCGTCCAATACCTGGTCTTGTAGTCTGAAAGTCAAATTCCGTTAAAGCTTCTAAGGCTTTCCATTCCCTGATTAAAAGTGAGGCGATTAACCTTTGGGGTTTTCTGCTTAGAGCATCTGCGACTACATTTGCCTTACCGGGGTGGTATTGCAAATTAAAGTCATAGTCCTTAAGTAGCTCCATCCAACGTCGTTGTCTCATGTTTAATTCCTTTTGAGAGAACAGGTATTTCAAGCTTTTGTGGTCTGAGAACAGGTCAAACTTCTCTCCGTAGAGGTAGTGCCTCCAAATCTTAAGTGCAAAGACAATTGCAGCCAATTCCAGATCGTGTGTAGGGTAGTTTAATTCATGTGGCTTTAATTGCCTAGATCCGTAAGCGATCACCTGACCATTCTGCATAAGTACACATCCTAGTCCTTGATATGAAGCGTCACTGTAGATAGTGTACTGTTCACCACTCTTGGGTATAGCTAGCACTGGCGCTGAGGTCAACCTCTCCTTTAATTCCTGAAAGGCGCGTTCGTGCTTGTCCTTCCACTCAAACTTTATATCCTTCTTTGTTAGTCCGGTTAAAGGAGACGCGATCCTTGAGAAACCCTCCACGAATCTCCTGTAGTATCCAGCCAATCCAAGGAAACTTCGTACTTCTGATGCGTTGGTTGGTCTATTCCAACTAGAAACTGCGTCCGTCTTGGTTGAGTCCACTGAAATTCCGTTCTGTGAGACTTCATATCCCAAGAATTTGACTTTTTTCAGCCAAAACTCACACTTACTGAACTTAGCATAGAGACGATTTTCTCTAAGTGTTTGAAGTGCAATCTTCACATGCTTCTCGTGTTCTTCATCACTCTTCGAATAAATAAGGATGTCATCGATAAACACGATGATGAATTGATCCAAGAAGGGTCTGAATACCCGATTCATCAAATCCATGAATACTGCCGGGGCATTAGTTAATCCAAAAGGCATAACTAAGAACTCGTAGTGCCCATATCTTGTTCTGAAAGCTGTTTTCGGTATATCTTCCGGCCTGACAAGTAACTGATGGTACCCAGATCGTAAGTCAATCTTCGAAAAGGTCGTCGCTCCTTGTAGTTGGTCGAACAAATCGTCTATCCTGGGAAGCGGGTACTTGTTCTTAATAGTAACCTTATTCAACTCTCTGTAGTCGATACAGAGTCGAAGATTTCCATCCTTCTTTCTGACAAATAGAACCGGGGCTCCCCAAGGTGACGTGCTTGGTCTAATAAATCCAAGATCTTCTAACTCTTGTACTTGCTTCTTCAACTCCAGCATTTCTGTTGGGGCCATACGATAAGGAGCCTTGGATATCGGTGTCGTTTCAGGTATCAACTCAATACAAAAGTCAATCTCGCGCTTTGGTGGTAATCCAGAAATGTCCTGAAAGACATCCTCATAGTTTCGGACTATCGGAATCTGAGCGATCGTCAAATCTGAGCCTGTAGTTTCCATAGTGGCTAAATGACTTATAAGAAAGGCGTCATTAGTGGGGTTGCATTGAAAACTAAAGGGTGCACTTCCAGGTACTGAAAATGTGATCGACCTACCAGCACAATCTAACTTTGCATGATACTTAGTAAGCCAGTCAAATGCTAAGATTACGTCGAATTCCTTCATTGATAGAACAATTAAGTCTGCATATAGGCTCCTATCCTCCAATGTCAAAGTACAGTCCTTGCACACCTTTCCTAGCTTCACGGTCACTCCCAAAGGTGATACCGCGTTCAAGGCTACCTCAAGTGCTTGGGGTACTAAACCCAATCGTCGTACAATCTCAAAGGCAATAAACGAATTTGTAGCACCCGTATCAAAAAGTACTTTAACTCTACTAGCATATAATGAGAGTGTACCTTCCAAGTTCTGCTGTTCCTTTTCATCATAGCCAGCTGCCTAGGGTATGATAGCATTGAGTCGAGCCTTACCAGCTTGGCCTCGAGTAGTAGGCCCATGATAGTTTCCTTTTGGTGCCTTGCATTCCCTGCTTATATGTCCTTTCTTGCCGCAGTTGTAACAGACAACATTAATTCGATTATTGTCCTTGGGGGCTACGCAGTCTTGAACCATGTGTCCTGGGATCCCACATTTGAAGCATCTGCCGTTGTTGTTCCCGATGGCAGTGGTTGGTACTTGTGGTGCAGGGGGAACCGCGCTCTTATCTCGAGGAAAGATGGGTCCTGGTTTCTTGTCGCTGTTCCATGGACGCTTATTTCCTTGGAAACGAGTCAAAGATCTTCCTCCTGGTCCGCTCCTTGGCGGGGGTGGTCGGTATACCATTTGCTTCGGGCCTTGGCAGCCATCTCTTTCCAAACCTGCGGCTAACCTGACCAAAACCTCAAAAGTTTGATTTAGGTGTCCCAATGTTAGATGCCGGAGGTGCGGATTGAGTCCTCGGTGAAACTTCTTGATCTTCTTTTGAGGAGTGTCAATCATGTGAGGGGCAAAGCGGGACAGGCGTTCGAATTGTGTCGTGTACTCTCTTACACTCCTATTTCCTTGTGTCAAATCGATGAATTCTTTCTCTTTCTGGTCCTTTTCATCGTCAGGGAAATACTTCTCCAAAAACTTCTCCCGAAAGGTAGTCCATGTCATCCTCCTTGAAGCTTCTACTCCAATAGTTGCTCGCTCGGCTTCCCACCAATCGGCTGCCGCATAAGTGAGTTGGAAAGTGGCGAGACGACGCTTCTCTATCTCAGGGCATTCGATTGATTCAAAGATACGATCCATATCTCTTAGCCATTGCTCTGCTCGCCAGGATTCACCGGTGCCGTCGAACCTATCAGGACGCAAAGCCCTGAATCCTTCCATCAATCTGTCGCGTATCTGAGGTGGTGGTCTTTGGCGATTGTCATTGTTGTTGCCGTTTCCATTGCCGTGGTTGTTGCCTATCTGGTCCAGACGCTGCAGAAATGCGCCAAAGATTCCAGTAGGATCGATTCCTTCAGGAATGGGATCTGGTGATCCTCCATTACGATTTCTTCTTCGTCTTCCCGCCATTGTGCTTGTGTGCTTATGTACCTACATGAATATCTATCGGTTACTCTCCAATCCTAAACAGGGATACGAGATATAAATAACTGAATGTATAGATAGCAATTCTAATATAAGTACATAACCTATCAAGTATTCACATTATCATGCAGAGCATCATATAAAAGAAATAAGTCTTTAATGATAACTTAAAATATTTTCATAGTACAACACAGCTACAAAGAAAACGTTTACATAGAAAAGGCGTACATGTTACTACTAACACGTGTCACAAGCCTGAATACGGCTATATACACAAAAGATGGGCTACTAGCCCTATTACAAGTAAAGCTCTAGGTATTGGGAATCCTATCCCAAAAGTCTTCCACATCCATCCGGGATGTAATAAGGTACCATGTTAATCACAAAACTATCTTAAGGTTCATATCTTAAGTGTGTAGGACAATCGGTGCACACTTCTTAACCTAAGGCTCTGATACCAAAAATCCCTGTCACGCCCCGGCGTAGCCAAAATAGGGAAAATTTTTGAATTTTCCATCTTGGACCTTGAGGCACGTGACTGGTTGCATTACCGAATTGTCCTCACCAAATGCTAATAATAAACAACATAACGAAAGGGATAAAACCAACAGCAGCTAACAAGGATATATTATAATAAGAGGCCACAATACTAGTTAACTATTACATCATGGTAGATACATCAGAGTCTTATGGCTCTAGGGCATTACAGAACTATTACAAAAGATAGATGAAGTCCTCTGCTAGAGGTTACAACCAAAAACATTTACAAAGACATCCACTAGTCTTCTCTCTAACTAGCATATCCATAGCCATCTTCGGTGTACCCTTCCTCCATGATCTCCTCTTGCGTACCATCACCCGTGTACTCATCACCTGGATAAGCTGGACATGGGAATGTCCAGCGACATGAACGTCGTCAGCTTATGAAAGCTGAGTGAGAAAACTAAATCAAATGGAACTTATATAGTCACACACAATAAGAAATATATTTACTACTTTTTATTACGTCTATTAAAGTTCTCTCACGTTCTCACCGTCGGACTATAACCACTTACGTGCCCATACAGGCATTCGAAGAGAAAATAAACAATCGATATAACTCGCTTCTACATCTCGGAACATTATCACAGTCCATTACTGAAGTCTATTTCGGAGTCCTAACTCCAATTAACAACACCAAAAAGGTTGTCACTATTGCACAACTAAATTACTTTGTATTTGCCAATTGTAACCAATCCCTCTTTCGTTAACCAAACCATCTTACACTGATCAAACCATCTTTTATTGACCAAAACCATCTCGCACTGACTAAACCATCTTTTATTAACCCAAAACACTTGTTACCTTCACTTTGTCACGAAGAACCGAAGCATTTACGGAGTGCAAGAACATCCATTCCATCTCTAAAAACCGAAAGGAGTCTTCACTCTAAGAAATACCCTTTCATCATCACGAAGAACTGAAACGTTTAGGGAGTGCAAGAACATCCATTCCATCACTAAGAACCGAAAGGAGTCTTCACTTTAAGAAATATCGTTTCATCATCACGAAGAACTGAAACGTTTAAGGAGTGCAAGAACATCCATTCCATCACTAAGAACCGAAAGGAGTCTTCACTGTAAGAAATACCGTTTCATCATCACGAAGAACTGAAACGTTTACGGAGTACAAGAACATCCATTCCATCACTAAGAACCGAAAGGAGTCTTCACTCTAAGAAATACCGTTTCATCATCACGAAGAACTGAAACGTTTACGGAGTGCAAGAACATCCATTCCATCACTAAGAACCGAAAGGAGTCTTCACTCTAAGAACCAACACTTCTCCATCACAAAGAACCGAAGTGTTTACGGAGTGCAAGAACATCCATTCCATCACTAAGAACTGAAAGGAGTCTTCACTCTAAGAAACACCACTTCGCCATCACGAAGAACCGAAATGATACACAACTTTCAAATTCGTCAACCACCCTTTTTTTCACTATCTTGACCTCCGCTGCCCAGATTACCTATCCGACAATTATCCTTAGCATAATCTGATTCTAACATAGCATAACCGACCCTTACATTTTCCCGACCGCACATTCGTCACTCATTTCGGAATTTAGTACATTAAAGGACTTCCGAATATATACTTTCGAAGTTACGTTTATACATCCGTCATCCTGTTTTATGTCGTAATATACTTACAATGGAAACTTATCCAATCACTATCAATGCAATAATCGTGCCGTACAACATACTTATAGCTTGGGTATGAACTCTATGGTCATCACACTATATTCATAACAACGGAAACCTAGCGTGTAGTTCGTGGATTTAATACCAATAATATATATATGAAGCCCCTAACATACTCATCTACTCGATAGCACTACCATAGCACAGGATATCCATATCCACACAGGTACCGGTAAGCAAGCATCATTAATAAACACATCATACAAGCATTTATACAATCTGCCAGGAATTAATTTTACTATGTCGACTGAATTGATATGATTTATTTGGACATGATAAATTGATTTGTAGATCAATCTCAAAACTAGAACATTGTAGATAATTGGATTAGCTTCATGTACAAAAAAATCTAGCTTCTATTACATTTTTGAGCTGCTCAAAACATTTATTTTACTTAGACATTTCTATATTTTCGGACTGCTCTGTCCCAGATTTATAGTACTGCGTTGCATGTGCATTTCACCTATCAAGGAGTCATTTTTAGACTAGGCTATAGAAGAGTTATTTGTAGATAAATGAGTTAGCTTTCTCCACAAAAAAACCTAGCTTAATTCAGATTTCGGAGCTGCTTAAAACACTCATTTTACTAAACTACATTCTGCTAGAGGTTTCTGTTTCTCAGATTTAAAGTACTTCGTTGCATGTACATTTCACCTATGAAAAAGTGATTTTCAGACTGAGCTATAGAAGAGTTATTTGTAGATAAATGAGTTAGCTTTCTTCACCAAAAAACCTAGCCTCATTCTCATTTTTGAACTGCTCAAAACGTTCGTTTTACTAAACAACATTCTGCTGGAAGTTTTAGCTTCCCAGATTTGAAGATTTGACTTGCATGTTGCATATAACCTCAAAATACAACATCAAACTCTTGCTAAACATTACTACATACTATATAGGTTCTAAAGTGAGTTAGAATACTCACTTAAACTTGAAATTGAGCTTGGGCTTTGGATTTGAGCTTAGGAAGCTTGAACACAACCTCAATGGTGGAGACTTCTTCCTAGTTCTTCTTCTCCATCTCCATGTATCTCTTATCTCTCCATGGAGTTCATCTCCTAGCTCTCTCTAACTCTATATGCAGATTGTAAATGGACAAGGGTGTAATGCATGAATATAGCCATGTTTATATAGAGATGGTGGTGGGATATGTGTCACTATGCATGTGCTAGAGTGTACATGCATGGACAAGTGTCCTAGAGGTGGACAAGTGGCAAGGGAGGTGGTGCCATGTGGTGCATGGGCTGCCATGTGGCCGACCATGTGGGGTCCACCCCGAGTTTTGTGCCACTACCTCGGTTTGCGTGCAAATATTCTTGATATGCGTGTCAGTCTCGATTTACGTCCAAACGGGTGTTGTTTCTAGCGTCCGGGTCCGGTTACGGGACTAAGTTAATTCTAATTACGGTCGAGTCGGTGCAGTGATTATAGTCTAATTAGTACTTACATTACACTGATACAGTCACACAAATAAAATAATAATGTAATAATAGACCAGATATAGAAATTCATAAAACTAGTATTATTGCACGTAGAGAAATTTCAGGCATTACATAAGAACATCATAGTTTTCGGAAGTTTTGGTGGAGTCTGTGTTCAGCATTCAACTCCCATTAATTTTTCAAATCCTTCTGTTGATTCAGCCTTAGAGAGCAGCACGTTTTCCAAAGTGTTTGAGCAAAATAATTTTTCCGTTAAACCAAACGGTAACATTGGAGGGGTTCAAACCCCATTACCCACGGTTGTTATTGCGCATGTGGGACTGCCAGCTTTACCCGCAGTTTTCGGAATTCTATCGGCAAATAATCCAAAATCTGACCAGCTTCTTGGGCGTGTGGAGTCACAAAACCAGCCTCTACACGCTAACCTTATCCTAGCCCCTCATGGTCACATGGGCTCCTCTGCCAAGCCCACAGAATTCGGCGCCTTGTCCACTGACCAAGCACAAATGGGGGCCCTATGGATGCTGCACATGCGTCTACTATGCTTCCGAATGGTCCTCCCTCTCTCTTCAGCTCACAAGCTAAAGTCAAAGTGGTGGGTCCCGAAGCAAGGTTAGGGTCTCAAATTAATTTTGTATCTACACTTATGCCCCCTGCTCAACATAATATTGGTGCAGCAGTCTCATCTACAAACCAAACTACAATTTCAGGAGTCCAAACTTGTAATTCTGGTAAGCATGACACCGAGAATACCACCTGTCCTGTTAACTCCTCAACCAAGCTTATTGGTCTAGCTGGCAATTTAATTGCTCCCACTCAAACTAAGTCTTGAGCTTCTCTTGTAACTAAAAAAGCAAAGTTGGGGTTCAAGCTCAATTACATTAAGCCGCGGGATGGTACTGAAGGGCAGCATATCAAGATCCCTAAGGAGGTTTATATTGATGGAAGCCATGTTTGGAACAACTCCTTAGTGGGCTATTTTATTGGGAAGAAACTCCCTTTTTCATATGTGAAAATTGCCACTAACAGATTATGGGAAAAGCTTGGACTATAAGATATGGTAGCTACAGATTCTGGATTTTTCTTTTTCAAGTTCAATAGCCTAGAAGAGAGTTTGGACATTCTAGAAGGTGGTCTATGGCACATAAGTGGACAGCCAATCATCTTAAGACAGTGGCAATCTGGCCTCACCCTGTCCAAGGAGTCTATCACTACTATTCCAGTGTGGGTGCATATTCACAATATCCCACTTGAACTTTGGAACCCTCAAGGATTGAGCTACATTGCTAGTGCAATTGGGAAATCTTTACATGTTGCAAAAATGACTGCTGAATGTAGAAGAATTTCCTATGCCAGAATTAGTATTGAACTAAATGCCAATCAAGACTTACTCAAAGAAGTTATTATTGATTTTGAAGATCCTCTCACAGGTGAAATTGATCCAATTTATCTCCCAGTTTAGTACCAATGGACGCCTTTACGATGTGAAATGTAAGAGGTTCGGTCACGATTGTGCAAAGCTTGTGAAACCTCAGATCCCTTCTCAGAAAGGCCCATATATCTCTCAAGATTCTAATGATGGTGCATGGAAAAATAAGGGGAAAGGGAAATTTAATAATGTTGATACTACTACGGGTCCATCTTCTTCTACATACACTGAAACTATTCTTGCTTCCAATTCATTAGGAGATATTATTGTTACTCATCCTGAATTAGTTCTTATTTCCTCAAAGTTAGAAGACTTAGGTCAGAGAAGGGATTGTAACCAGTTTTCTCCCTTATTAGCTGATACTGAGGCAGTTGATGAAACTGCTAATAGAGATCCAAAGATTGTAGAAGGTCGGGGTACTTCAAGTTCCAATATTGTTCCAGTATCAACCTACTTAGAAGCTCCAAAAGGCAACACCAATACGATTGTTGAGATTAATGAAGATGTTGAGAAATCTGCCGAGGCTACTGTGGTTGAAAGAATACACACCTGCTCGCTGCCTTGTCCTGGCTTACCACCTGCAGCAAGTAAGGAAGATTGTCCTGAAGGACCCATAACAAATACAGGGGATCTGACATCTTTTCTAGTTCCAACTGAAGCTAATTCCCAAGAGTCCCAAGAAGATGGTGCAGATCAGCACACACATGGGGATCTTCTTTTGACCCCTCCTCTTGCACTACATAAAGGATCTGGTAAGGCACATCATAGGAAGAATAAACACTCGGGTTCTTCAAGTAAAAGGAATAAATCCCATCATCGTTTTTAATGATTATTAGTAGTTGGAATATAAGGGGCCTCAACCTGCTCTCTAAGAAAACTGAGGTTGCTAAATTTATTTATGAAAATAATATTGATGTTCTTGGCTTAGTTGAGACTAAAGTCAGGCAAATTAATGAGGAAAAGATAAAAAAGGAAATCTTTAAAGACTGGAATGTTGTCTCTAATTGCTCCTCACAATCTAGTGGGAGAATTTGGGTGTGTTGGAATCCTGACAAGATCAACCTTACTGTTCTTAGAGTTTCCATTCAACTTATTCATGTTCATATTGCAAATGATGACTATAGTATTCAATTTGAGGCATCTTTCATTTATGGTTCTAACACAGGTCAAGGGAGACAAACCTTATGGTCTGAGTTACTATCCAATTTTAATTCCAATATAAATCATGTTCTTCTTGGAGACTTCAATGTTGTTTTGAACACCAATGAAGTCTCTGAGCCAGGCTTTGGTCTAAATTCTGAGATTACTGACTTCAAAAATGTGGCTAATGCTCTTTGCTTAACTGATTTAAGATTTCTGGGAAAATTTTTTACCTGGAGCAATCGACGCTATGGTAGACCAGACTACACTCAACGGAAATTGGATAGAGCAATGGTAAACCATACTTGGCTGGACAATTTTAATGATTCTTATGCTCATTTTCTTGAGCCAGGTATTTCTGACCATTCCCCTCTTGTTCTCTACCTTGATAAAATTACTAGGAGGAAGGGTAAAGCATTTAAATTCTTTAATTTTTGGACAAAGTTTGAAGCTTACAACCCTACTGTGGTTAATGCTTGGAGCACTAATGTTAATGGAACTCGTCAATATCAAGTCTGCCAGAAACTTAGAATGGTTAAACAGGAGTTGAAAAAGCTTAGCAAAAGCTTTATTGGGAAAGAAAAGTTGTGTACATCCTTTTTTTGGAATATATTTACCATTTTCCGAAAAAAAAAAAAAAAGAAAAGTTGTTGGCTGATAAGGCTAGGGAAGATCTTAAAGTGGTTCAATCTGAACTCCTTAATAGTCCTAGTTGCCCATCCCTTATTTCTAGACAAAAATACTGCTTATCTGTTTTTCTTAAAGCCATTTGGATGGAGGAGGAAACCCTTAAGCAAAAATCTAGAGTGCAATGGTTAGAGGCAGGGGACAAAAATTCTAAATACTTTTTCCATCATATTAAAAGTAGGAGAAACAGGAAAAGGATTTTCAAGCTTGAAAAACCTGATGGGTCCTTTACTTGCAATATTGAGGATGCTAAGTCAGAAGCTATTAGATACTTCAAGGATTTACTAGGAACTACTTCAAACAACCAATACCCTGGGATTGATGCCTTGAGCAGGGTTATCATTAAAAGAGTTCCAGAGAGTCTTTTGAAGGGTCTTGATAGAATCCCATCTACTGATGAGATTAAAAACACCCTCTTTAGTTTGCATGACAACAAGGCCCCTGGCCCAGATGGTTTTAATGCATATTTTTTAAAAAAATCTTGGGCTACTATTGGGTCTGATGTCGTTGAAGCTATTCAAGAATTCTTTAATTCAGGAGAAATGTTACGAGAATCTAATGCTACTATTATCACTCTGATTCCTAAAGTGCCCAACCCTTCTAAGATGGGGGACTTTAGACCAATTTCGTACTGTAATACCATTTACAAATGTATTTCCAAAATCATTGCGAATAGAATCCAATCTTTTCTCCCTACCATTATTGATCAAGCACAGTCTGCATTTATTAAAGGTAGGAAAATTAGTGATAATATTTTACTTGCCCAAGATCTCCTTAGAGATTATCACAAAGTTGGCGGAAAACCTAGAGTTGCCGCTAAAGTTGACCTTATGAAGGCTTATGATAGTGTTAGTTGGGAATTTCTATTTGATCTTCTTGATAGTATGATATTCCCTCCCAAACTAAAAAAATGGATTACTGCATGTGTTTCTTCCCTCAGATATTCCATTAACTTTAATGGGGAGTCTGTGGGATATTTTGACGGTGCTAGAGGTCTCAGGCAAGGTGATCCAATATCCCCTTATCTTTTTGTTCTTATAATGGAGGCTCTAAGCCAACTTCTCCATCATAATATTCAAAATGGCCACTTCAAATACCACTGGAAATGTGATAAACTAAAAATATCCCATCTTTGTTTTGCTGATGACTTAATCATTTTATTGAATCGTGATATTGAATCTTCTAAGTTGATTCGGCATACGTTGAATCAATTTTATGCCCTTTCTGGTCTTCAAGCCAACAATGCTAAAAGTTGTGTGTTTTTTTTCTGGGATTGAAGACCAAGTGGCTAGTGATATTCTAAGGGAACTCCAATTTACCAAAGGATCGCTTCCTATGCGGTATCTAGGGGTCCCTTTGATCACGACTAATCTGAAAAAATGTCATTGTGATGAATTGGTTAGTAATATTTGCTCTAGAGTTTCCTCTTGGAAGTCTAAATTCTTATCCTATGTAGGTAGGGCTCAGCTCATCTAATCTGTTTTGATGGGGATCCAACAATATTGGTCAGGGATGTTCATTCTCCCTAAAGGGGTTCTTAAACAAGTGGATCAAGCCCTAATGAGATTCCTCTGGACTGGTTCCACAGTAAAGGGACACGGGGCCAAAATTGCTTGGGCTAAGGTTTGTAAGCCCAAAAAGGAAGGTGGTTTGGGGTTTAAAGATGTGTACCTCACAAATACTCTCCTGAACTTAAAACATATTGGTAACATCCTTGACCCTAATAATAAATCATTGTGGAAAAAGTGGGTGCACTTGTCTATGATTAAAACAAAAAGTTTTTGGGAAATTAAAGCCCCAAACCAATGTTTTTTTCGGGAAAAGGTGAATAAATAAAAGAACAAGCCGAACGGCACTATACAAAATACAAGAGGCATACCCCAGGATAAACAAAAATGCAAAAGAATCCAAAAGATGCAAAAGAGGATGTGAATCTATCTAAGCCAAAAGCCAAGATAAAAACCCATCCTAGCAAAAGAACACTGAACTAAATGAAAAATGATGGGGAACCCCTAAAATCAAAACAGTAAAGCCCCAAGGCCCCCAGCAAGCAACAGAGATAAAGATAAAAATTACAATTACGTTAACAATGACAAACTAAGCCCATCTAGCAATGTAATTAGGGAGATGAAGATCATTTCTCCACTTGATTTGGATCTGTGTAGAAACTTGGAGGTTGATCTCTTGTAGGAGCCTTTCCTTTGTTTTTACTTCGGATTTGAATGTTCGTGCGTTCCTTTCTTTCCAAATGCTATAGACCGTCAGCCCAAGGCACATTTTAGCGATGATGTGGTTGGGATTTTTCTTTGTCCAAGTCCTAGCTGCCCATTCTACTATGGAGTTCCCAGAGGAAGCATGGGAAGTAATCTCCAATTGTTGCAATAATGCCTGCCAAATGAAAGATGAAAATGAGCAATCAAAAAACAAATGATCATGAGATTCCATACCTTAGTGGCATAGAACACATCCCAAAGGGCCAGGAGTGAAGTGGAAAATCCTGTCATGAGTAGATAATCTGTTAAGAATAGCCAACCAAGAGATGAAACTATGCCTAGGTATATTTCCTGGGAACCAAATGAGTCGATGCCATGGAACCTTTGGGCAAATGACTCGAAGGTGGTCCCATGTATGAGCAAGTTTAAAGTTGCCATTGGGTGAAGGAACCCACATGGCAATATCAAGATTAACATAATATTACCAGATCTTCTCACTTTAAATATCATTGGAAATGCGATAAACTGAATATATCCCATCTTTGCTTTGCGGATGATCTTCTTTTAATGTTTCATGGGGATAAAGATTCGGCTCAGCTTATGAAAACCACTCTTAACGAATTCTATGACCTAACTGGCTTGCTTGCTAATTCTAGTAAGAGTTGTTTATTTACTTCTGGCATTGATGATACTGTTGTTAATTCCATATGCCATATATTCCAATTTAATATTGGATCCCTTCCTCTTAAGTATTTAGGTGTTCCTCTTATAACATCTAGACTAAAGAAGGGAGATTGTCAGGAACTTGTCAATAAAATTAGTTCCAGAATAACAGCTTGGACTTCTAAATGCCTTTCTTATGCTGGTCGAGTTCAATTAATTCATTCTATTCTCATAGGTATTCAAAACTACTGGTCTGGTATGTTTGTCTTACCCAAAAGTATTTTGAAAGAGGTTGAAAAGCTGTTGAGAAGATTTCTCTGGTCAGGTGGCATTGAGAAAGCTCATGGGGCCAAGGTTGCTTGGGACCTTGTTTGCCGCCCAAAAAAGGAAGGGGGCTTGGGTTTGAAAAACCTTGTCCAACTCAATAAAACCTTGAATTTAAAACATATCTGGTCCCTCTTCTCTTCGGGGCCAAACTCTTTGTGGATGGACTGGGTGAAAACTTATCTTTTAAAGGACAAAAGCTTTTGGGTTGTTAAGGCCCCCTCCCAGAGTTCTTGGTATTGGCAAAAACTTCTTAAACTCAGAGACATGGTCAGGCCCTTATTGAAACACAAAATTGGTAATGGTTGTGGTACCTTCTTATGGTATGACAATTGGCACCCCTTAGGCCCACTCTTGGATAAATTTAGCCCTAGAGTTGCCTATGATGCAGCAATTCCCTTGAATGCGAAAGTTAAGGATATCATAGTGGACAGGGAATGGCATTGGCCTCTTACTAACACGTTAGAGCTCATAGAAATCCGAAACCATATGCTTGACCTTCCCCTCCCCTCTGATAAGCCCCAAACCAATGTTCTTGGTATTGGAACAAACTTTTAAAGCTTAGGGAATTTGTTAGACCTATCCTATCTCATAAGATTGGCAATGGCAAACATACTTCCCTTTGGTTTGATAATTGGCTTCCTATAGGACCTTTGTTTGAAAAATATACTAGTAGGATTGCTTATGATGCTGCCATTGATTCTAAAGCGAAAGTTGATGCCATCATTAGTAACAATGATTGGAGATTGCCATTGGCAAACTCCATAGGCTTGAATGAAGTTAGAAACCTTCTAAATAATATGTATAAGCCTACCGGATTGTTAGATAGTATCTCATGGACTATATCTTCCTCTGGGAGTTATAAGTTTTTTTTTTTTTGGAAAAAGGGTTAATTAAACGAAAAAAGAGCCAAAAGGCACTGTACAAAAGTACAAGGGGCATACCCCAGGATTTACAATGAGCACAAAAAAAAGAAAGAAAGCAGCAAACAGGTGGGGCAAAAACAAGACCTAAACCTGAGAAAGCCCCAACCAAAAAGCCTATACATCAAGCAGACCATGAGGGATTTATCACAAGTCAAACCCAGAAAATTCCACACCCTATGGAAATCAAACGATAAAATTACATCAAAACCAAAACGAAAAAGTCCATTATAGGGACTACTTCCATCTATCAATATAAAGTGGGAGGTGAGGGTCGTTCTTCCACTTGATTTGGATTTGAGTGACAATCTGGAGGAATATCTCTTGAAGGATAATTTCTTTGGTTTTAGATTCCACCTTGAATGTCCGAGCATTTCTTTCATTCCAGATACTATAAGTGGCTAAACCCAAGCAAAGCTTAGGGATAATGTGCTTTGGAGTCTTCTGCTTCCAAGTCCCAGTTGCCCACTCCACCAAGTTGTTCCAAGAGGATGCCATTCTGGACACTCCCAACCATTGCAAGATCCCCTGCCACACAAAAGAAGAATAAGAACAATTGAAGAATAAGTGATCATGGGATTCCATACCTTTATGGCAAAGTACACAAGCCAATGGCCCTGGAGTGAAGGAAAAAATCCTATCATGTGTAGATAACCTGTTAAGAAAGGCAAACCATAAGATAACACTATGTCTAGGAATGTGACAAGAAAACCAAGCAAGACAATGCCATGGAACCTTAGGATTAACTTCCCGAATCTGGTCCCAAGTATGGGCTAAAGAGAATCTCCCATTGGGAGACGGTAACCAAACAACCACATCACAAGAATCGGACGGAGAAGGAAGGGACTGTAACTGGCCTCTTATTTCCATAAGCTCAATAGTATTAGTAAGAGGCCAATTCCAAGACCCGCCTTCAATCACCTCAGAAACTCTTTTATTAAGATTTAACGCAGCATCATACACAACACGATGGCCAAGTCTAGCCACAAGTGGACCTAAAGGGTGCCAATTGTCATATCAAAGGTAAGTGCCACAACCATTCCCAATTTTATGGCGAAGCATAGGCCGAACGGTATCTCTTAATCTAAGAAGCTTCTTCCAGTACCATGAACATTGAGCCGGAGGCTTAATGGCCCAAAAGCTTTTACCTTTGAGCATATAAGCATGAATCCATCTAGTCCAAAGAGAATTATTTTGGGAGGTAAAAAGCGTCCAATTGTGTTTTAAGTTCAAAGCTATGTTAAGTTGGACAAGGTTTTTAATGCCCAAGCCTCCTTCCTTCTTGGGTTTACAAACTTGATCCCAAGACACCTTAGCACCATTAGACTTTTCAATACCACCAGTCCAAAGGAATCTACGCATAAGTAACTCCACATGTTTAATAACACTTTTAGGTAAGATAAACATTCCAGCCCAATAATTCTGTATACCTGCAATGACAGATTGAATTAGTTGAATTCTACCAGCATAAGATAAGAATTTAGAGGTCCAAGAGAGAATTCTAGAGCTTATCTTTTTAATTAACTCATCACATTCTCCCTTTTTCAATCTAGTAGTAATAAGAGGGACACCAAGGTACTTAACCGGAAGGGAACCAACATTGAATTGGAGAGTCTGGCATATGGAATTAGAAACATCCTCTTGAATACCAGTTAAGAAGAGACAGCTCTTACTAGTGTTGGCCAATAACCCTGTAAACTCAAAAAATTGATCTAACGAGTCTTTCATGACTATCGCTGAATACACATCACCATAGAAAAGTAAGAGAAGATCATCCGCAAAACAAAGGTGGGATATTTTAACTTTCTCACATCTCCAATGGTACTTAAAGAAGGGGGCTCTCTGAATATTATATTGGATTAATTGGCTAAGCATTTCCATGACAAGGACAAAAAGATAAGGAGACATAGGGTCGCCTTGTCTCAAACCTTTAGCACCTTCAAAATACCCAATCGATTCACCATTGAAGTTAAGAGAGTATTTAGGGCTAGTAACACAGGCTTTGATCCAACGTTGCATCTTAGGAGGGAACCCCATGACATTAATTAGATCAAGAAGAAATTCCCAACTCACACTATCATAAGCTTTCATGAGATCGACTTTAGCAGCCACTCTAGGTTGACCTGAATTTTTATGATAATCCCTCAGTAAATCCTGGGCTAAAAGAACGTTATCACTAATTTTCCGACCTTTAATAAAAGCAGACTGGGCATTATCAACAATATCTGGTAAAATCCGTTGGAGTCTTTTAGAGATGATTTTAGAGATGCACTTATAAATAGTGTTACAACAAGATATAGGCCGAAAGTCACCAATCTGCGAAGGGTTGGGAATTTTAGGGATAAGAGCGATAATCGTGGCATTAGACTCTCTTAAAAGTTCTCCAGTAATAAAAAATTCTTTGATAGCTTTAGTCACCAAATTACCAGTCATGATCCAAGTCTCTTTGAAAAAATGAGCGTTATATCCGTCCGGGCTAGGGGCTTTGTTACTATGGAGGCTAAAGAATGAATCTTTAATCTCTTCATCACTAGGAATATTATCCATGCTAATGAAATTTTCACTTGATATACGCTTCTGGATAATATTCCTCAACATATCTATCCCAGGGTAGGGATTAGTAGTAGGAGAACCAAGGGTAGATTTGAAAAATCTAATGGCCTAAGATTTAGCCTCCTCCTCATTTTTTGTTTGACTCCCATCGGGTTGAATAAGAGACACGATTCTATTTTTATTGCGTCTATTTTTGATGGAGTTGTGGAAGTAGGCAGTATTCTTATCCCCCGACTCAAGCCATTGAATTCTAGATTTTTGTCTTAAAACCTCTTCTTCCACCCAAATAGCTTCCCAAAGATTAACACGAAGGCTTTTTTCAAGATCTTTTAAAACAATATCCTGAGGATATTTATCTAAATATCTCTGACATTTTAAAAGGTTTTCTCTAGTGTTATTAACCAACAGCTTTTCCTTCCCTAATGAGTTCTTGGAGAGTTTTTTAAGATCCAGTTTAAGATTTCAAAGTTTATGGCATAATTGAAATTGGAAAGTACCCTCCACATGCTTTCCCCAGGAGTTCTCAACAGTGTGAGCAAAGATGTCCAAAGTAGTCCAATAATTAAAAAAATTAAAAGGTCTACCTTTTTTCATGCATGGATTACCAGCTTTGATCAGAATAGGAGAGTGGTCAGAAACCCCAAAAGGAAGGAACTCAGCATAAGCATAGGGGAGGGAATCAAACCAGCCTTGGTTAACAAGAGCCCTGTCCAATTTTTTGCTGATTGTGCGATTGCTCCAAGAGAAGTAGATACCTGTGTATCGAAGATCTACAAGTCAAGTAGAGTTCACAAGATCATTAAATTCTTCAGCTCCTTGGTCTCTCCTAGAATTACCCCCAAAGATTTCACAAGTATTTAAGACAGCATTGAAATCTCCAAGACTAATCCAAGGCAGGTCACCAAGAGAAGCTGAAACATACCTAAGATCACTCCAGAGACTCCGTCTATCTTGGGTCGTGTTAAATCCATAAATAAAAGAAGCATCAAGAACCATGGAGTGATCAATTGTTTCAATTTTGACATGTATAACTTGACAGTTGCATATTAAGGTTGTTAGGTTAACTTTATTAGGATTCCATCCAACCCATATTCTATCAACAGAGTTCGGTTGACTATTAGTAACGAAATTCCAATTTGGTAACATACTTTTCTGAATTTTATCTTGGTTAGGCATCCGGACTTTAGTTTCAATAATACCTAGAACATCTATATTATGGACAGAAACGAGTTTAGCTATTTCAATCTGTTTAAGGGGATGATTAAGCCCTCTAATATTCCAGCTGCTAATAATCATTAAAACGAGTTCAAGATTGGTTAAACGTACCTGAAGAACTCCCATTGCTGTTCTTCTTAATATTGATGCGACCCAGGTTGTTTGAATTGGTCAACTTTGCATTGATTTGGCAAGGTATGGTGTGTACTGAAGTGGGCTGAGAAAACTCCTTCTTGTGCTGCTCAACAAGTTCCACTATACTGCCTTGACCTCTATCTTGGCTTGGGTTGGGGACAGTTGAAGCTTGGCCCTCTATGAACTCAATCTCCTCTTCCAACACTGAAAATGTATTAACTTCCAGAACACCTTGAGAAGGGTTAGTAATGGAAGATAAGATGTGATTATCCTCTGTGTTGATGCTCCTAACAATGTGTTCATTATTAGCCTTAGCAAGATCGGATTTATCCAAATTTCCATCCACTTCCACACTTGGGTCCTCTAAAGCCTGTTCTCCAAAGGAAGAGATACGGGGAGGTTCAACTAACATTTCTGATTCCGTGCTGTTAATAGTATTGTTTTCTCCCTCAATCTGATTTGCATGAGAAGAGGTAGGGTTAGGATCAATAATAGAGACATTTTTCCCTTTCCCTTGAATCTTCCACACACCCTCAACTGGCAAGTTTAAATCTTGGGTTTTGGAAGTAGATACAGGAACAACGCTTTGTGAGGTTTGGGGTTTTGGCAGTTTCGAACAGTCATGGCCAAACTTCTTGCATTTAGCACACCTTTTCGGACTCCATTGGTATTCCACTCTAATGCTAATATTCTCTGGTTCTCCACTTATGGGATCAATAACTTCAATTTCAAAATCTTTGAGGAGGTCATATTTAGCATCAACTTCAATGCAAATTCTAGCAAATGAAATCTGTCTCCGAGAGGCAGTCATTTTGTGGACATGCAGAGGTTTACCCACCGCACTAGCGATTAGACCGAGTCCCTCAGGTGACCAATACTCCAGAGGAACATTTTAGGGAGGCTGCCCCTGTGGTTCCTTGGTACGACATCGTTTGGGTCTCAGGATGTACACCTAGACAGATCTTTATTCTTTGGATTGCTGCCCAGAATAGGCTTGCAACCCATGACCGAATCTATGCTACACCTGGTCCACTTGAGTGTGTTATGCCATTGTCACATGGAAACACATAACCACCTTTTTTTTAGTGTGACTTTACGTATTTTATTTGGCAGGATCTGATGCACAGGTGTGAGCTGAGATGGAATAGAACAGATTGGGATGCTACTATACAGTGGATGGCTCAACATTGCAAGGGAAAGAAGATTCAACATGCTATTCCTAAAATTTGCTTAGGTGTTGCTGTCTATGGTCTTTGGAAGGAGAGGAATGCTAGGACCTTCAAAGGACTATCCACTCCTAAAGAACAGTTACTGCAGAGTTTAATATCTCAAATCAACATTCAAATTAGACTTCAATGGAAACATCATCCTCTTCTTGAGCTATATGCTAGTAATTGGAGTTAGATGTAGAGTCTGTAGTTCTCTGTGTTGAGCTTTGCATTGTTTGTTTCCTACTATTGTTTGGTTGAAGCATTCCTAGTTGTGTTTTTCACCTGTGATTTTGCTTTGTTCAGGTTCTTAGGGTGCCCTTGGCCTGGCCTTTTGTGTGGCTCTTCGCCACTGTCCTCATGCTGCGCTTCATGTTTATCCTGGGGTATGCCCCTTGTACATTTGTACATCCTTTAATTTTGGAATATATTTACCTTTTTCCGAAAAAAAAAAACTACTCTGATGTGATATCCCAAGCCTGGAACTCCAATGTTAGAGGCACTCTCCAGTACCAAATGTGCCATAAACTTAGAATTGTCAAACATGATTTAAAAACTTTCAGCAAACATTTTTTTGGTAGAGAAATACTTCATGCAGACAAAGCCAGAGAAGAGTTGGAAATTGTACAATCTGACCTTCTTCAAAATCCTCATGACACTAATCTTTTAACTTAAGAAGGGAAGCAACACCACACGACGTAAAAAAAAAAAAAAAAAAAAAAAAAAAAAAAAAAAACACCACACGACGTAACCCTATCTCGGGATCCTCTTGGGCACCGAGTTTTGAAGGAGGAGAAGCTAGATACGGTCAAGCCTAAAATCGATCAAAGGCAAGAAAAGACCAGCCATGGAAATCAAGGTAACCCCAGTTCTTCTACTACTCGAAACTGTTTTATTAAGTGCTTTAAATGCCAAGGCTTGGGTCATATAGCGAGCCAATGTCCAAACAAAAGGGTGATGGTGATGCGAGATGATGGTGAGATTGAAACCGAAGATGAAGGTGATACTAACTTTGTGCCACCATTGGAGGAATTAGATCATGAGGAGTACGCGGTTCATGGTGATTTGTTGGTGGAAAGGAGGGCCTTAAATATGCAAGCCAAAGAATAAGAAGAAGCGCAGTGAGAAAACATCTTTCATACTAGATGCCATGTGCAAAACAAGGTGTGTAGTGTGATTATTGATGGAGGTAGTTGTACTAATGTTGCTAGCACCACAATGGTGGAGAAGTTAGGGCTGCCAAAATTGAAACACCCCCGGCCTTATAAATTGCAATGGCTTAATGATAGTGGTGAGGTAAGGGTGAATAAAAAGGTGTTAGTTTCCTTTCGAATTGGAAAATATGAAGATGAAGTTTTGTGCGACAAAGTTCCAATGCAAGCTGGACACTTGTTGTAAGGCCGACCCTGGCAATTCGATAGGCGAGTTAAGCATGATGGCTTCATTAACAAATACTCTTTTGTACTCAATCAAAAACCAATCACTCATGGGTTCCTCTAAGAAGAAAAGGAATCAAGGTTCTCCTAAGATTAACAACCAATCTACTCCTTCCAAATACTCTAGTGATTCACTTGTCAAATGGATTGTTGACTCTGTTAGTAAATCAAAGATAACTGAGTCTTCTAGGAAAAATGTTGAGTCTCCTATTTCCACTTACTCTGGAATTTCAAAATTGGGTGATGGTTCTGTTCAACCTCGAGATGGGTCCTCTATAGGTGGTTCCCAATCTGTTGGTGAGGTTTATGTTCTAAATGTTGCTAAACCAATCTTCTCTAAGGCTACTGGATCTTCAAGTTCTTTGTATAGACATGGTTTGGATGGTTCTAGTTAGTCTAAGGATGCTCTTGCAATTAGTCCTATTGTGACAAATGAAACTACCATGGAAAGCTCCCTTACTACTCCAAATTCCATTGATATTGTTTCTCCTACCAAGAATGGCTCAAATGTTTCAAAGGGTGTTTCTGGCATCTTGGACATTTCTAAGGCAAGTTCTCATGGTTTCTCTGATGAGGAGCTTGAACTACATGAAGAATGGGAAGATAGTTGCCATTTCCAAGGTGTTCTTGAGAGTGGTAGGTCTGTTAAAGAAATCCCTTTTAAATCCCTTCAAGATTCGAATGAAATCCTCAAAAGGAAAAAGCTTACTTCTAGTTTAGCTGTGAGTGAAGAAGCGTATCCTGTTCATGGTTTCATTATTTCAAACCCATCTCGGTCTGAAATGGTTGGTTTGACCAATGATGAAATCATTGTGCTATTTAAGGAAAGTGAAAATTATGGGAAGACCTTTATTGATGAATCAAAGGAAATGGAAATTGATGAACAAATGGATTATGTGCATCCCCTAAGGCGTATAGCTCAGTTGGAAAAAGAAATTTTGAAGCTTAAATCCAACTCCAATGGTATCAACACTGATAAAGAACAGTGCCGCAGCATGGATGTTTCATCTAGGAAACAAGATAAGTTCTTTGAATTTAATCCGATGGATGCCGCAGTTCCTAATTCCAAAGTGTTTGTTGAGAGTGTTCTGCACGCTCCAAATCCACTCACCACCAACGGTCACATTTCCTTTCCTCCAAAGCTGTCCAACGCTAATGGTGGTCATATGGCTGGTACAACCTTTTTCGCATTTTTAGGGACCATGTCTTCTTTTGGTACCAACCCCTTATTATCTAATGCTCTTCCTTCCTTTGAGACGCATGTGAAAGGGCCTATAGGGGACTACATGGAAATTTCCTTTGCTGCATTCATGCACATGGCCCCTTCTTTGAAACCCGGCGATGTGTCTCCTACTTGCCTTGAGCCCTCTGTAGCTGTTGCGTGTATGAAGGATGGCGCTTTACCCCACAAGGCTGACAACCCCACTAATTTTCATTTTAAGGAGAGTAGCTCAGCTCTTTCTGGAGACCCAGCTCAAGCCAAGACCCAAAGTCCCACTCTTGGGCTGCTCTAGTTACGAAAAAGGCTTTTATTGCAACTAACATTAACTATCTCAAACCTAATGGTCTAACCCAACCCTCTAAAAATCCTGTTCCAATGGGAAATGACATCTCTCTTCCTTTTGCTGTCCCTCCCACTATCAATGCTCTACAGGCTGGGTCCAGCTTGCGAGCTACGGCCATCCATGATGCTATTAGTCCCCAAACTTCATGGGCCTCCCTAATTCGAAAAACTGAACAATCTAGCCTAAAACTCAGTTATATCAAAACTAAAGAGGGCTCAGATAGAACTCTGGTCAAGCTCTCTGAGGATCTCACCACTTAGGGTTGTAGAGCTTGGGATAATACCCTTGTGGGGTATTTCATTGGCAAGAGACCTCCTGATACACTTATTAAGAATGCTACCTCAAGATATTCAAACATCTTAGGGAGCAAGGTCCTAAAGTTCTTTGGCATAAACTCACCTGGTTCCCAGGCAACATTCCTAGGCATAGTTTTATTTCCTGGCTGGCAATTATTAATAAGCTCTCTACCCATGATAGAATTTTCATGTATACTCCAGGCCCATTAGCATGTGTCTTATGCCATATAGCTATGGAAAACCATGACCACTTATTTTTAGATTGCTCATTCTCCTCTTTTGTTTGGCAGGGTATTTTACAGATTTTTGAAAACCCCAACCCAGCTTTAAATTAGACCTCACTGGTTGAATGGGCAACTAGAATATGGAAGCAGAAAACTCTACTTCATATAATATCAAAAATGTGCTTTGGGATGGCTGTCTACATCATATGGATGGAAAGAAATGCTCGTACCTTCAAAGCCGAAGTTAAGACGAAGGACATAATTCTTCATGAGATTATCCAACAAATTTCTATCCAGATTCAAATCAAATGGCAAAATAACCCCATCTTACCTAGGCTGCTAGCTAGGTGGAGATAATTTGCTCTTTTAGTTTTGTGTTTGGGTTTGGCTACCTTTGTTGTTACCTATTTTTATGATAGGTGGTTTCACCAAGCCTAGGGTGTTGGATATTTCTCCTAGGTGCATCTTGATGATGCTTTTTTGATCTCATTGTATATCCTAGGGTATGCCCCTTGTATTTTGTACAGTGCCGTTTGGCTTTTGTTTTTGTTTATTGTACCCTTTCCCAAAAAAAAGAAAGGGCTGAATGACATGCTTGTCACAGACTCAGGCCACTTTATTTTCAAATTCAACTCTAGGGAAGAAAGTGAACCAGTGTTGGAAAATGGCCCTTGGCATGTTGTTGGTCAGCCCATCCTTCTGAGAAATTGGCAAGCTGGGATGGTACTTGATAAAGAAATCCCTAAAACTGTCCCTATTTGGATTCATATCTATGGCATACCTCTTGAGTATTGGAATGCTGAGGGTCTTAGCCACATTGCAAGTGCCATTGGTAGGCCTCTACATGTGGACTGAATGACTGCTACTTATAGAAGGATATCATATGCTCGGATCTGTATTGAGGTAAGTGCTGATTATGAATTGTTAGAAAACTTTGATATTGAAGTGATTGATCCTATTACTAAAGAGACTGAGAGGAATAGCCTATCTGTTGAATACCAATGGACTCCAATCAGGTATGTAAAATGTAAACGCTTTGGTCATGACTGCTCTAGGATCCATAATAATCAACCCCTTACAAAGAAGTCCACTATCCCCAAAAATGTGAATTCCACCCTTAGTGAGAATGATGGAGTTTGGATGGTGAAAGGTAAAGGAAAGAGGGAAGATGTGGTTGAATTATCCTCTAATGCTTCTATCTCTTCGACTGAATAGGTCCCTATAGATGATGTTAACAAGCCAGTTGCTCATTCTGGTACTCATATTGAAATCACTAAATTGCCTGCTGAAAGCCATAACTCTAGTGTGAAGCCTCTAATTGATTCTGTTCAAATAGCCCCAATGGAGATCTCCCCATCCAAAGGACTTATTAGTGTTGATAAACTTCCTTCTCGATCCTTTCAAGTTACTGTCACTAATGGAAACAACGATACCAATATCCTCAAGATGCATGGTCCCGAAGTTACTTATAGTAACCAATTCTCTTTATTGGATGACCTTGACTGTGACCATGTTGAAAAAGTGTAAATTGATAAATTTAGTCATAAGTTTGGTCAGAAGTTTGTTTCACCCATTGATGGTCTAGGTACCCTGCTTGTTGAAAATCATCTTTGGGTTGAGACAATAAACAAACAAAGAATCCAAGATGGTACCAATGCTCTTGTTGTTGCTGCTGACAATATTATCTCTCCTGATAAGTCTACTGCATCTGGTAAGCCACAAAATTAGGAGAACTCCTCATCTGGTGCTTTAGGTAAGTCAATCATCCCCCCTCCCAATTTTAATTATATTTAGTTGTTGGAACATTAGGGGCCTAAATTAACCCACTAGGCAATCTAAAGTTGCCAAATTTATTTATGAGAATAATATTGACATTATTGGTATTACTGAAACCAATGTTAGACAAGTTAATGAAAACTTTATTCAAACTAAATGTTTAACGCATTGGAACTTTTTTACTAATAGTAGTCCTAATTCTGTTGGTAGGGTTTGGGATGGTTGGAACCATGACAAAATTAATCTTACTGTTCGTAAAATCTCTCCCAACTTATACATGCTAGCATTGAGAGGGATGACAAGTCTCTCAACTTTGAAGCTTCTTTCATCTATGGTTTTAACACTGGCCATGCTAGGATGGACCTTTGGTCTGACCTGAGGTCCATTTCTCTGAATAATAGGACCACTAACTATATTGCTCTTGGTGACTTTAATGTGCCTTTAATCCCAGATAAAGTTTTTGATCCTAACTTTGGCTGGAATAATGAAATGAAGGACTTTAAAAAGGCGATTAATGAAAGTTGCTTAGTGGATCTTAGATACATTAGTGAACAGTTTACCTTGGAGCATCCATACACCTTCTTCAAGCTTTTTTTCACTATTTAGGGCTTCGTGGTAGGAATAGGAACATACCTGTGTGCAACTTGGATCTTCTAGATTTTTGCACATCTTTTAGGGCTCCATTGATATTCCACTTTGATACTAATTTGCATTGGCTCACCACTTATAGGATCTAAAATTTCAATGTCAAACTCTTTTAAGAGTTCATATGTCGCATCAACTTCAATGTAGACCCTTGCAAAGGAGATCCATCGGTGTGATGTAGTCATTTTATGAACATGTAATTGCTTCCCAATAGCACTTGCAATAAGGCTAAGACCATTAGGGGACCAATATTCCAGAGGAATTTTTTTTGGTAATAATATTCCAGAGGAATGCTATAGATGTTGACCCAGACAGGCAGGGTGGATGGGGCTTCTTTGTCAAGGGTAAGACCCTCTTGCCATTTCCTCAATATGATAGGTTGCCCTGCAACATGCCACGATCCCCCTTCCAGCACAGCTTTAGCTTCATCCTTTGAGTTAAAGTTGAACAGAAAGTGACCGAAATCTATAGCTAACATTCCAGCTAGGCCAACTTTGTCCCATAACCTTATAGTTTCATTTTTCACAAAGGTGTAGGGAAATTTTTTGTCGATAAAGTACCCAACTAAAGTTTTACCCCATTCCCTACCTCCTTCTTCAGCAAGCTCTTGGGGCATCTGTATAATCACCCTATCCACTTCTCTATTGATCTTAGTATAATTGAGTTTAAAGTCAGAAGCCACACTTGGCTTCAAGAGGGAGGCCCATTAGGTTGTGTATTAGCAAATATATTGAGGTGTAGAAGAGTCTTACTAACACCGAAGGGAATTTTATTTGCTGGATAGTCAGTCTTAACCTCTGTAGGACAAGTGGTAGGTAAAGGCTGAGGTGTCATCAATTGTACACGTGTAGATCTAGCACCTCTTAAAGCAGACCCACTATCAGTCAAAGAGTGCTGATCAAGAGGTTATGATAAAATACTCTGGCAGAGATGCCAACATTATTTAAATGGAGGTTGGTGCATTTAGATAATGAAGAATTATTTTTATCTCCACTGATTGTAGCCGTAAATGATGGTAAAGGATTAAGCATTGTTGGCATAGGGACCATCATTCCGTGATTAGGGGAAAAGTGTCCAGAACCTACATGATGTATCACTATACAAGGATTGTCCTGGATAGACCTATCCTGCCCTTTCTCATCAAACCCTGCAGGTTACGTGTTGGACACGCTCCAGACAAGACGTCGTGATTTACGGACAAAGCTGACCCTCCCATGTGGCTTTGAAAAGCTTGTTCATTTCCTGCACCAATATGACCATTGGCAGTGGGTCTTGTATGTATTTGTGTATGTATATACGTATGGGGTCCACTGCCCACAAACATCTCGGGACAAGTGATGCAAGGGTTGGTTGGATCAAATTTCACAGGTTTATCATCTTCAACCTGCTTCTTCATGATAATCCCAGGGGAAGAACAGTACTTACCAATTTTGATCTTTAGGTTTCATTATCAGATTTTGTGCCCGACCCCCGCCCTTTCCATCTCCCATTACCATTATTCATAATCTCACCTTCTTCAACTTCAGAGAAAATTCTTCCTGTGCATGGTGCTTGAGAGTTTTTGGTCAGGACCTCAGAGTCTGAAAGAGACCTACCTCTGATGACTTGCCAGAAAAAATGTCCAGAGTGATTACCTTTCCCCTTTGCACCCATAGTTTCCGGTATAATTTCTTCCTCTGTTCAGATGATTGATGAATGGGGGCTATTTTAGGGTTTTCAGTTGTTGTAGTTCCAGTTGGAGTTGCCTGATTTGACTATGAGTAGCATCTAGTTCATGGCTTGTTAGGGTTTTAGCCTTCCTTTTGAGTAACTCATTTGAGTCCTGGAGCTTGAGGAAGTGAGATGCCCTCCTTGGACCTCTACCATCCTGATCATCTTTTCTAGAAGACACTTCATCCCACACCTCTTTTTTTTTTTTTTTTTTTTTTTTTTTTTTTCGAAAAACGGTAAATAGATTCCAAAAAAGGGGATGTACACATGTACAAGGGGCATACCCCAGGATATACAACAAAGCACAAAGCATAAGGACATGTGGCAAATCAAACCACTAAAATAGCCTCAACGGCCAAACGAAAATGGGACAAGACAAAAACCCATAACAAGCAAAAAAAACAAGGCAAAAGCCAATGGGAAATAGATGGGAGCAAATCCAAACTAATCCCAGTTACTCAACAAGGCTTGAAGATGGTTGCGAGTTTTCCATTTGATCCTAATTTGAGCATTGATCTGCGAGACAAAAATCTTCAAAAGGTGCTCTTTTGGCGTAGAAGAATTCTGAAAGGTCCTTTTGTTTCCTTCTCTCCAAAGACTATAAATTGTAACCTCCAAACAAATTCTAGGTATCATATGCTGAGGTGTCCTCCCCTTCCAATGCTGGATCATCCAAGTGATGGTACTATCCCACGGGGTGCCATTCCAAATTAGGTCACATCTCAGCATCAAGTCCTGCCAAATGAAATTGGAGTAATTGCACTCAAAGAAAAGGTGATCATGAGAATCCATTTGCCTAAGGCATAAAGCACATGCTAAAGGCCCAAGAGTATAGTTACAAATTCTATCTTGAGTTGCTAGCCTGCTCTGGATGGCTAGCCATAACATAAAGTTCTGTCTAGGAGTGCACCCAGAATACCAAACAAACAAGTACCAAGGCACATCAGGATTGATGGGTCTAAGGTGGTTCCAAACATGAGAGAAGTTAAACTTACCATTAGGAGAAGTAGTCCAAATAATTTTGTCTTGTAGAACAGTAGGTTGATAAAAAGTGGACAAGATAGCCCGAACTTCATTAAGGCCAATAGAGTTAGAGGCAGGCCAATTCCATTCAAGTTGAGAAATAATAGTTGCCACTTTAGCAGTAGGAGCTATGGCAGCATCATAGGCAATACGAGAGGTGTAATTCTCAAACAAAGGCCCGCAAGGGAGCCAGTTATCATGCCAAAGAGAAGTACTTAAACCATTACCAATTCTATGTTTAATTAAAGGCCTAGCTATACTCCTAAGCTTTAAAAGTTTTCTCCAATACCAAGAGCATTGTCCAGGGGCTTTGACCTCCCAAATACTTTTGGTCTTGAGCCTGTACAAGTGAACCCATTGTTTCCATAAAGAATTATTAGAAGGGTCAAGAATACTCCCTAGGTGTTTAAGATTAAGCACGGTATTCGTAAGGAAAATGTCCTTCAGTCCGAGGCCTCCTTCTCTAGTCGGTTTACAAACATTCACCCATGCAATTTTGGCACCATGGATCCTTTCAGTACCACCACTCCAAAGAAATCTCTTAATACATTGTTCCACCTGTTTAAGAACACTTTTAGGTAATATAAACATTCCAGACCAAAAAAGTTGAATCCCAGATAACACAGAACGGATAAGTTGAACCCTACCAGCAAAAGAAAGAAATTTGGACTTCCAAGAGTTAATACGAGAACAGATTTTAGATATAAGCTCTTCACAGTGGCATTTCTTTAACTTAGTAGTAATCAGAGGGACACCTAAATACTTTAGGGGGAGACACCCTTTGGAAAAATGGAGTATATTTAACAATTCATTAGCCAAGTTATCATCAACCCCAGATAAGAAAAGACAACTTTTGGTATTATTAGCTTGCAATCCAGAAATATCATAAAATTGGTTCAGAGTATATCGAATAAGCTTTGCTGAGTCCAAGTCCCCATTTAATAGAATGATTAAATCATCAGCAAAGCAAAGATGTGATATTTTCATTTTATCGCATTTCCAGTGGAAGGAAAAGGAACTATTCTGAATGTTAAATTGAATTAGTTGGCTCAGGGAGTCCATAATAATAACAAATAAGTAAGGGGAAATGGGATCTCCCTGCCTGAGTCCTTTAGCTCCATCACAATATCCTACAGATTCACCATTAAAATTAATGGAATACCTTGGAGTAGATATGCAAGCTTTAATCCATTTTCTCATTAAAGGAGGGAAACCTAAAATATCAAGAAGATCAAAGAGGAAATTCCAATTGACATGGTCATAAGCTTTCATAAGGTCCACCTTGGCAGCAGCCCGAGGTTTACCATCAGTTTTATGGTAATCTCTTAACAGGTCTTGAGCAAGTAAAATATTATCACTAATTTTCCTTCCTTTGACAAAGGCCGATTGAGCTTGATTAATAATAGAAGGAAGAATCACTTGAATTTTATTAGCAATGATTTTTGAAATACATTTGTAGATAGTATTACAGCAAGATATAGGCCTGAAGTCTCCCATCTTAGAAGGATTCGGGACTTTAGGAATCAACGCGATAACAGTAGCATTAGACTCCCTAAGCATTTCACCCGTGGTAAAAAATTCAGTAATAGCAGAAGTGACATCAGATCCCACAATGTGACAAGATTGTTTAAAAAAATAAGCATTAAAACCATCCGGACCCGGGGCTTTGTTGTCATGCAGAGAGAAGAAAGCTTCTTTGATTTCTACAGGGGTGGGAACTCTATCAAGACCCAATAAAAGGTTCTCTGGGATCCTCTTATGGATAAAGGTCCTTAACATGTCAATACCCGGGTATGGATTAGTAGCAGGAGTACCCAGGAGATTTTTGAAATATCTAACAGCTTCAGTTTTTGCATCTTCAACATTACATGTAAATTGGCCGTCAGGTTTTTCCAATTTGAAAATTCTTTTCCTATTCCTTCTCTCTTTGATATAATTAAAGAAATATCTAGAGTTTTTATCGCCACCCTCCAACCATTGTATTCTAGATGGACCTGATGCCTCCCTTTTGCATGGTTTTGCGATTTACAATTAGATTGTGATTGTGATTGCTTTTGTTAATGTTTTGGGTGCCTTGAGAGATTAAGCTTTTTTTTGTGGCTAATTTTGGCTCATGATGTTGTACTCATAGGATGTCAAAGTATCAGCTGTATTCGCAATGTGATATTGTTTCATCCCATCTGCTTGTTGCTGGTGGTTTCTTTCTTTCCACATTTTTTAGCGCTCATTGTATATCCTGGGGTATGCCCCTTGTACTTCTGTACACCATTTTTTGGATTAATTAACCAGTTTTCCGAAAAAAAAAAAAACTTTTCATGCACTCTTTTTGCTTAGTTAACAGATTAGTGTCATGAGGATTTTGAAGAAGGGCAGATTGGACAATTTCCAACTCTTCTCTGGCTTTGTCAGCTTGAAGTTTTTCTCTACCAAAAAAGCGTTTGCTAAATCTTTTTAAATCATGTTTGACGATTCTAAGTTTATGGCACATTTGGTACTGGAGATTGCCTCTAACATTGGAGTTCCAGGCTTGGGATACCACATTTGAGTAGTTATCAAGTTGAGTCCAAAAGTTATAGAATTTAAAGGATCTACCTTTTTTGCTAGCAACTTTATCAACATAAGTAATAATAGAAGAATGATCAGAGATACCTGGCTTGTGGAAGTGAGTGAAAGAGTCAGGAAAATTGTCCAGCCAAGCTTGGTTAACTAAGGCCCTGTCTAATTTTCTTTCTGTAAAGTCAGGTTTCCCATATCTCCTATTACACCAAGTGAAATACTCCCCAGAATATCACAAGTCAGACAGACAAAGCCAGTTCACCAAATCATTAAAATCATTTATATCAGAGTTCAAACAAGCATTGGCATCAGACATCTCAGAGGTGTTCAAAACAACATTAAAATCCCCCAAAACAATGTGGTTCGGATTGGTTGAACCAATAGAGCTTGATATAGATTTCAGGGTAGACCAAAGATTAGCTCTCTCTGGGCCAGTGTTTGCTCCATAAATAAAAGAAGCTTCACAAGCAATGGTCTGGTCATCATTTTCAATGAGAGCATGAATAACCTGGGGGTTGGTTCTAAGGATAGACAATTTAACTTTGTCAGGATTCCAACCAACCCAGATTCTACCAACTGAGGTAGTGGAACTATTGGTAACAAGACTCCAATTTTTAAAAATACTCTTTCTTATCATATCTTCATTAGACTGCCTAACTTTGGTTTCAACAATACCAATAACATCAATATTATTCTGGAAAATAAATTTAGCAACCTCAGTTTGTTTAAAGGGTTGGTTGAGACCCCTTATATTCCAGCAGCTTATAATCATTAAGTTCGTTTATGAGGTTTTTTCCTCTTACCTGAAGATGATCCTTTCTTATTCGTCTTACCTTGGTTAATGCAATATTGAGTTTTATTAAAGGGGGAGATAAGAGGAGAGACCTGACCTGAATCAAGAGAGATACCAAGCATCTGAGTAGAGCTAGTTTGATTCTTTGGGGATAATTGTGAGGCAGAATCATGTTCTTCCTCTCCTTCCCTTCCTTCTTCCATTTCAACTCTCTGGCTCTTCTTGTTATCCTTATAGGAATGCTGCATGGAGTTAGGAATTTGCTGAGAAGGTATCTCTTCCACCACATCTGTGCTCAGAGAAGTTGGAGAAGTGTAAGCTTGGTCCTTCTCCTCATCTAATTCAGCTACAACATCCTCCCTAAGTGAAGGGACTGAGTTGTTACTAGAATGCTGTAAATCCTCATTAATGTATAATAAAACATTTGGACCTTGGATAATAGAAGATCCTTCTTCTCTAATAGAGATTGGTAGATCACTGGAAACATCCTCCTCACAAGCCACTTCCAAGGAGGAGAACATATTACTCTGCATATCCAAGCTTTTGGGATTTAAGGAAGCAGAAGAATTAAACTGAGTAGTTGGTTTTATCCCTGAGTTAATATCCTTAGCAATACTAATTGTGGATTCATTCATATTGGAAGGAGTTGGATTAGTGCCTCTAATATCAGCTGTAGTGAACTTGCCCTTATCTTTGGTTTGCCATGCACCTTCAGTGTTATCCGGATTACTAGGGGGGACTTTCTGGGTTTGAATTGGAACTTTAGGTAACTTAGCACAATCATGACCGAATTTTTTGCATTTAGCACAGCGAATTGGGTTCCACTGGTACTGAATTGGAAGGTAAATAGGCTCAATCTCACCCGTAATCGGGTCTTCAAATCAATAACAAGTTCTTTCAGTAACTCTTGCTTGGCATTCAACTCAATACATATGCGAGCATATGAGATTCTTCTACCTTCAGCAGTGACTTTAGCTACATGCAAAGGCTTCCCAATTGCACTAGCAATGTGACTTAATCCCAGGGGATTCCACAGTTCAAGAGGAATATTAAAGATATGTACCCAAACAGGGATAGTGGAGATAGCTTCTCTGGAAAGAGTGAGGCCTGCTTGCCATTTTCTCAAGATAATTGGCTGCCCACTCACATGCCATGGGCCTCCTTCAAGAATAGCCAAACACTCCTCCTCACTATTGAATTTAAAGAAGAAAAACCCTGAGTCTGTAGCAACCATGTCATGCAGACCCTTTTTTCCCCAAAGTCTATCAGTAGCATTCTTGACAAATGAGAAGGGAATCTTCTTCCCAATGAAATATCCAACTAATGTGTTTTGCCAAGCATGGCTTCCTTCTATGAACACCTCCTTAGGAATACTGAGATGCTGATTACTCTTCCCTTCTTGTGGCTTAATGTAGTTTAGCTTGAATCCTAGAGAAGCCTGCGGGGTAACCAAAGAAGCCCAAGACTTGGTGTGTCTATTCTCAACCAGATTTTTAGCAGGCAGATTTTCGGAACTAGCTGGGAAAGGTGGACCATTCAACTTGGTTGTAAGAGAAACAGGAATAGATGTGGAAGCAGCCATGTATTGACTAGAACTTGCCAAGTGAGTAGCTTTTTTAGACACATTGTTTAATAACAATGTAGGTTGGTGGGTCCCCATATGCGTGTCAATTGCTTGAATAGATGAAGATTTATTCACATTAGAAGACTTAGTGGGAGATACACCTCCTGAATTTAAGGGTAAAGGACTACTAACCATGTGACTCTTTGTTGGAGTCATAGCATTTTCGGATTCAAGGACAGGGCCCATGTGGTTAACAAATGGTGCATGAATATTTTTATCTCTTGCCGAGGACAAAGAGCCGGGTAATAAGGAAGAGTGGGCCCCCATGTGCGTGTCATTCACTTTAAGAGATGAAGGATTATTCACATTTGGTGATAGAGTGGGAGACATTTCTCCGGATTTTATGGGTAAAGGGCAGCTGACCATGTGACTCACTGTTGGGGCATTAGAAAATGCAGGCTCAAGACCAAGGCCCATGTGGCTAGTTGCTGATTTTTGAACAAATGATGCCGAGGACAATGCGCCGGGAAGTATGGGAAATTGGGGCAAGCCCGTGTGCTTGTCAGCCGCATTAGACCCAGCCTTGGTGCTAGTGGCCACAACATTGCGTGTAGGGGCAGCTAATCCAGCTTGCACTGCACTGCCAAACCCAGACTTTTGAACCACATTGTTGGCATTACATTGACCGTTGGGTCCACTAGAATGCTTATGCACGTGGCCAGGGGTGGGATATAGTTTTGAAAATGAGGGAACCAAAGGATTTAATTCATTTAAACTAGGGGACATAGATCTGGAATTTGGGGGGATAAAGCTGCCCACCACATGGTCTCCATTGCTCTCGGGTGGCCCACTAATATGAGCTGAAGAATAACTCTCTTGACCAAAGGCTAAAGCTTCGGATAATGTGGGAGTATGAGTACCACCCATGTGGGTTGGCAGAGCACTATCATTTTTAAAACAATTTAAAATATTACCGTTAGTTTTAGGCGCGTGAGACCAACCTGAATCAGAAGTTTCGTGTGGGTCACTTAAGGCAAACACCTCGGGCTTGGAATATTTTCCACTTTTTGGATCAAACCCAATATGCCCTTTGAGTTCATCACCATCTTCATCAGTAGAATTTGAATACACCAAATTTGAAGAGGAACCACTTTTCAACATTTTAAGTTCATACATCTCAGCTTGTAATAAACGAATCTTGGATTGAGCTTCAAGGAGGGATTGTTCCAAACCAAGATTAGGTTCCTTTGTTGGCATGAGAGTGCCTTGCTCAATCCCAACAGAACCAACTCCTGTAGCAGATTCCTCCATCCTAACTGCTGTACAACCAGATAAAGATGACTTTGTAAGATTTAGAGCATCAAAATCACTGGCTGTTCTCATTTTCCTCTTGAGGAGTTCATTTGAGTCTTGCAATGAAGAGAAATTTTGTTCATTCCCAGATCTCCCTTCCTCATGCTTACTTTGGGTAGAGCTATAGGCTTCCCAATCCTCAACTAGTTCAAGGTCTTCATCAGAAAACCCATGAGTTCTAGTCTTAGGATTATCAAGGCTACCTACACCCTCATCTTCAGTAGGAGAGCTGTGATTAGTAATTAAATCATTGGACTTTAACTCCATAGTAGTAGTTGTCCCTAAGGAAGAAGCTGGATCTTCACAAACATTAAAAATACCATCATCATTGATCTTGCTGATTATGGACTTTGAAGGATTAGAAATAATAAACCCTTTAGGCTCAGCATCTTCAGTACCAGCATTCTTGGAGGATCTAACTGAATCAAGAGCCCATTTAATGGAAGGATCATTGGTAATATGTTGAGTAGCAGACTTGTTAGTCTTGAGAATACCCTTATGTTTACCCATCTCACATACCAGTTTTAAAACAAATCACACACAAAACAATTGAAAGAAAGAAAGTCAATCAGACAGATTGTAAGGAGAGAACAAAAGTTCAAAAGTTCTAGAGAGAAGTAGGAGCTTCTCTCTCTAACCCATGATGTTACTTCATCCCACACCTCTGGTAACTCCAGAGCATCTTCAGAAACTTCCAAGGCAGTGATCATAGATAGATCGTTGATTCCCCCATCTCCTATGCCATACATAGTGGATTTAGACGGATTAGAAATGATAAAGCCCTCCCCAACATCTTCACTATCCTCCTCTACATCCCAAAACCTCCCATTGATAGAGAGTTTAGACTTATCCCCAATCAGTTTAGCCTCATTTTCAGATGTAGGATGGTTATCTTTATCTAAATCTTTAAGCTTCGAAACCTCAGTTTTTGCACCAGAAATTGATGGGCTAACAGATTTGGCTTTCTTAGAGGTTACCTCATCAATAGCCCATTTAACAAGGGAATCTTCAAGACATTGTTGCTTAGAGGTTGAAATAGATGACTTGGAACCAGATTTGCCATCCGAGCCCTGATTTCTTTTCTTCTTCGAAGAACCAATAACTCACTTTGAGTAAGTCAATGATAAGTTCACACAGTTGGAGATAGGATGGAGATGGAAGAAATGGAAAGAGAGAGAGAGGGAGGAGGGAGAGAGAGAGAGAGGTGGGGGGGGGGGGGGGGGGGGGACGAGAGAGAGGGGTGAGGATGAAGGCAGAAATCTTAACCAAATTCTAGAGAGAGGTAGGAGCTTCTCTCTTTAGACATCCTTAGTAGTTTTGGCTCCAGTTCCGCTCATTTTTTCTTGAGTATCTAATTATGGAGGTAAAAGACTGCCGTATAGCCTTAATAGTTATATCCTCATCAACCATTTCCTTTAGAACCTCAAGTTTTTTTTTTTTTTTCGGAAAACGGTAAATAGATTCCAAAAAAGGGATGTACACAAGTACAAGGGGCATATCCCAGGATATACAATAAAGCACAAAGCATAAGGACGAGTGGCCAACCAAACCACTAAAATGCCTCAAAAGGTGAAAAAAGGGACAAAGAAAACCAAATCAAGGAAACAAAATAAAACAAAGAAAAAGAGGCAAAAATCAATCCCAATTACTCAGCAAGGCTTGTAGATGATTGTGAGTTTTCCATTTGATCCTAATTTGAGCATTGATTTGCGAGACAAAAATCTTTAAAAGATGCTCTTTAGGTGTAGACGAATTCTGAAAAAGTCCTTTTGTTTCTTACTCTCCAAAGTCCATAAATTATAACCCCCAAACAAATTCTGGGTATCATATGCTGAGGTGTCCTCCCCTTCCAATGCTGGATCATCCAAGAAATAGTGCTATCCCAAGGGGTGCCATTCCAAATCAGGTCACATCTCAACATCAAATCCTGCCAAATGAAATTGGAGTAAGTACACTGAAAGAAAAGGTGATCATGAGAGTCCATTTGCCTAAGGCATAAAGCACATGCTAAAGGCCCAAGAGTATAATTACAAATTCTATCTTGAGTTGCTAGCCTTCTCTGGATAGCTAGCCATAACATAAAATTCTGTCTAGGAGTACTCCCAGAACACCAAACAAAAGGGAACCAAGGAACATCAGGATTAATGGGTCTAAGGTGGTTCCAGACATGAGAGAAATTAAATTTGCCATTAGGAGAAGTAGTCCAAACAATTTTGTCTTGATGAGCAGTAGGTTGATAAAAATTGGACAAAATGGCCCGAACTTCATTTAATCCAATGGAGTTAGAAGCAGGCCAATTCCATTCAAGCTGGGAGACAATAGTTGCCACCTTAGCATTAGGGGCTATTGCAGCATCATAGGCAATACGAGAAGTGTAATTCTCAAACAAAGGCCCACACGGGAGCCAATTATCATGCCAACGAGAAGTATTTAGACCATTACCAATTCCATGTTTAATTAACGGCCTAGCTATACTCCTAAGCTTTAAAAGTTTCCTCCAATACCAAGAGCATTGTCCAGGGGCTTTTACCTCCCAAATACTCTTGGTTTTGAGCATGTACAAGTGAACCCATCGTTTCCATAAAGAGTTATTAGAAGGGTCAAGAATACTCCCAAGGTATTTAAGATTAAGCACGGTATTTGTAAGGAATATGTCTTTTAGCCCGAGGCCTCCCTCTTTTTTGGGTTTACAAACATTCTCCCAAGCAATTTTGGCGCCATGGACTCTTTCAGTGCCTCCACTCCAAAGAAATCTGCCCAAACATTGTTCCACCTGTTTAAGAACACTTTTAGGCAAAATAAACATTCCAGACCAAAAGAGCTGAATCCCTGATAACACAGAACGGATAAGATGAACCCTACCAGCAAAAGAAAGAAATTTGGAATTCCAAGAGTTAATTTGAGAACAAATTTTAGAAATAAGCTCTTCACAATGGCATTTCTTTAATTTGGTAGTTATCAGAGGAACACCTAAATACTTTAAGGGGAGACACCCTTTGGAAAAATGGAGTTCATTTAACAAACTTGTAGCCACATTATCATCAACCCCAAATAAGAAAAGACAACTTTTGGTATTATTGGCTTGCAAGCCAGAAATATCATAAAATTGGTTCAGAGTATGTCTAATAAGTTCAGCTGAGTCCAAGTCCCCATTTAAAAGAATAATTAAATCATCAGCGAAACAAAGATGTGAGATGTTCATTTTGTCGCATTTCCAATGGAAGATAAAGGGACTACTTTGAATGTTAAATTGAAGTAGTTGGCTTAGGGAATCCATAATAATCACAAATAAGTAAGGGGAAATGGGATCTGGGGCCTAAGACCTTTGGCTCCATCAAAATATCCCACAGACTCACCATTAAAATTAATAGAATACCTTGGTGTAGATATACAGGCTTTGATCCATTTTCTCATTAAAGGAGGAAATCTCAAAATATCAACAGATCAAACAGGAAATTCCAATTAACATGGTCATAAGCTTTCATAAGGTCAACCTTGGCGGCAGCCTGAGGTTTACCACCAAATGTATTTCAAAAATCATAGCTAACAAACTTCAAGTGATTCTCCCATCTATTATTGACCAAGCTCAATCGGCCTTTGTAATACTTCAAGTATTACAACAAGAGATAGGCCTGAAGTCTCCCATCTTAGAAGGATTAGGGACTTTTGGAATCAAAACGATAATAGTAGCATTAGCCTCCCTAAGCATTTCACCCGTGGTGAAAAATTCCGTAACAGCAGATGTGATATCAGATCCCACAATGCACCAAGACTGTTTAAAAAAAATAGCATTAAAACTATCCGGACCCGGGGCTTTATTGTCATGTAAAGAGAAGAAAGCTTCTTTAATCTCTTCAGAAGTGGGAACTTTATCAAGATCCAATAAAAGGCTCTCAGGGATCTTTTATGGATGAAAGTCCTTAACAGGTCAATACCCGGGTATGGATTACTAGCAGGGGTACCCAGGAGATTTTGGAAATATCTAACAGCTTCATTTTTTGCATCTTTAACATTACAGGTAAACTGGCTGTTAGGTTTTTCCAATCTGAAAATTTTGTTCCTATTTCTTCTTTCTTTGATAAAATTAAAGAAATATCTAGAGTTTTTATCACAACCCTCTAACCATTGTATTCTAGATTTTTGCTTAATAGTCTCTTCTTCAATCCAAATAGACTCAAGGAAAATTTTCATACACTCTTTTTGCTTGGTTATAAGATTAGTATCATGAGGATTTTGAAGAAGGTTAGATTGGACATTTTCCAACTCTTCTCTGACTTTGTCAGCAAGAAGTTTTTCTCTACCATAAAATTGTTTACTAAAGCTTTTTAAATCATGTTTAACAATTCTAAGTTTATGGCAAATTTGGTACTAGAGAGTGCCTCTAACATTGGAGTTCCAAGGTTGGGAAATCACATTAGAGTAGTTATCAAGTTGAGTCCAAAAGTTATAAAATTTAAAGGATCTACCCTTCTTGCTAGCTACTTTATCAACATACGTAATAATAGAAGAGTGATCAGACATACCTGGCTTGTGAAAGTGAGTAAAAGAGTCAGGAAAGTTATCTCTCTCTAGAATTTGGTTAAGCTTGGCCCTCTCATCATCCTCTTTCTCTTCTGGTTTCTCCATTTCTTCCCCCTCTTTCTTCCCTCTTTCTTCCCTCACCATCTCTACTCTCTCTCCTTCTCCTTCCTTGGTTGTCTTGATGAAAGGTCCAGCATACAAGTCTAAGCTTAATAGTACTCAAAAGCTGAATAAATCATATTCCATTGAGTCAGTCACTAATGAGAGTCTAGTTAAAGGGGCAACAACTGAGGTCTCTACTATTTCGAGAACCATTGATTTTCCCATCTCTGGGTCTACATCTTGCTTTACAAAGGCCATCACTAGCCCTAAGTTAAAGTCTGATACTACATTAGTGAACATGAGTGCACCTATGGATAGTATTAGGAATTACATAGGGAATGAAGAGGTTGAACAAAATGGGAATGACTTTATCATTTCAAACCCATCCAAAACCATAGTTTATGGGATTGGCAATGGTGGGATCTCAAACTTGTCCAAGATCAAGAGCAATGAGCTGTCTGAAGAAGAGTTGGAAATCCCAGAGGAATGGGAAGAACTGTCATCTAGCCAAGATGAACAGAAGGATAAGGGTCAGAGGAAGAAGACTTCAAGCTTTCTCAAGCTCCAAGACTCATATGAATAGCTTAAGCGGAAATCCCAGATTCCACCAACTTTTAACGACCTTACTATTGCTAATGAGAAGATTCGGCAACTTCAAATGGAGCTCTTAGATCTACAATCCCTAAAATCCGATGCTGATGAAGGTGTTAGAGCAAACTGTGGTAACAGTACAGTTTTTGATCCACAAAATTCTAATTCCAAGTGCACCGAGAAGTTTGTGGAACAGGGTCTTCACGCGCCTATACACACACTCGCTGCTAACGGTCATTTGGGTCATTGTAATGGTCAAAAAGATCCGGATAATCACATGGGCGACTCAGCTTTTTCCGTGAATTCCGGCGCCTGTCTTGTTAATACCCGAGGCAACTTGCATGGAAATAATCGTGGACAACACGCGAGTGTGGATGGTACTAACGGATGCCTACTGGCCCCACCTAGTTCTCCTCAGACTGATGACCACGTGAGTAAACCCACAATCCCAGGCGACGTGTCAACTGCGGGTCCCATTGCTTCTCAAACACACCATCTAATAGCTGGCAGTGACATGCCTTATGCAAATAGTAACCAAGACTCCGGAAAGTTGACTTTGAAAGATCAAACGGGTATTACGCATGGTACCAGTTTGATGGGTAATACTTTCCACGTGGCAACTCCTGCCCCTGGTGACTTGAAGCCCAGCATATCACCTATACATTGCCCGCTGGAGCAGGCTATAGTTCACACGGCTAATGTGGGCTCTCTTATTCACATCACTCCCTTGAGTGGTCATATGGGGAATCCCACTAACCAAGTGGTTGCTGCCACTCCTTCAACGAAAACAGCCAGGGTTACTAAGGCTGGGGATGCTACCAACAACTGTTCTACAGGCCCACACAACTCTGATATCCATGTGAGACCTTCCTATCATGAGGCTCTAAAGACTAACTTACAAAGTGCCAATACTACCAAGCCGAATACTACTGCTAAGCAAACCCAAGAACCAAGTTGGGCCTCTCTGTTACAACCTAAAATTGCTACTGGATTTAAAGTCAGTTACATCAAGCATCAGCGAGATATGGACAGAATCAAAATCAAAATGCCTAGGTCCTTGACTGATCAAGGCAGCAAAGCTTGGGACTACACCCTTGTTGGGCATTTCATAGGGAAAAAACTTCCCTACTCTCTAGTGAAAACTGCAGCATCTAGACTCTGGGGGTAAGCTGGGTCTCCATGATATGTTAGCTATGGATTCAGGATATTTCTTCTTCAGATTCAACTCTCAAGAAGAAAGTGCTGCTGTGCTGGAAGGGGGCCCTTGGCACTTTGCAGGGCTGGAACTTACTAAGGCAACTCAATCTACTATCCCTGTTTGGGTCAACATTCGCAATATCCCTCTTGAGTACTGGAATCCTGAGGGTCTTAGCTATATAGCTAGTGCAATTGGGAAGCCCCTACATGTTCATAGGATGACTGCTTCATGTCAACGAATTGACTATGCCAGAATTTGTGTGGAAATTGATGCAGAGTTTGATTTGATTAAAGAATTTGACATAGAAGTTGAAGACCCAGACTATGGAGATGAGAAGTTGATTACCATCAAGGTTGACTACCAATGGAGCCCAATTCGATGTGCTAAATGTAAGACATTCGGTCATAACTGCAATAGAACACCTAGACCACAATCAGCCCATACGACTTCTACAAAGTCTCTTCAACAATTCTCCAATGACAACTCTGCTGGTGCTTGGAAGACGAAAGGCAAGGGCAAGATCACTACTGTTATGGACTCTTCCAGCGGTCCTTCCACTTCTGCTGAACCTATGCAAGCTCTCCTTGATGGCAAGACTGAAAGGCTGCAATCTCAAAATTCAGAGGTGCATGAGATTACTACATGTACTAAAGTCCCTAACAACTCTGGCCCAAAGAGAACAATCGTGAGCAACCAATTTTTAGTTTTAGAGGAGGCTGGGAATGAACCTCAGATTGATACACAACCCACAGAACTTGCAAACCAAGAGGAGTTAAATACTAGACTGGATGCTGCTATAGTGGAAGCCACTAACACTATCCAAGTGGAGGATTGCTATGAGATGGGTGAAACAAACCTTGGATTGCCCCCCGGAGCTATATCCACAGACCAGACCCATGTTGAAGGGGTGGAAAGCCTCAACACATCTTCTCAGATTGGTTACACAAATTCCTTTTTCGAAAAGCCTACTTCTAAAGAGGCCTCAAGCGATGAAGAGGATCGATCTGCCCAAGTGTCATCACATAGGCAGAATTTGGAGCAGTCTTGCACGAAGATATCTCAAAGTCATTCTTGCAAACAGAAGAGCAAATCAGGAGGTTCTTCAGGTAAGAAAAAACACTCTTCTAAACGTCGTTAATGATTATAGGTTGCTGGAATATAAGAGGGCTTAACCAAGCTATTAAACAGCAAGAAATTTCGAAAATTATTTTTACTCACAATATTGATGTTATGGGTATTGTTGAAACTAAAGTCAGAATCCCTAATCAGGATAAAATTCAAAGGACCATGATGCCTCATTGGAGTTTTATTACTAATAGCCAACCAGATTCTGTGGATAGAATTTGGGTTGGCTGGAACCCTAATAAAGTCAATCTAACTGTCTTACAGTGTACCAGACAAGTAATCCATGTTAAAATTGACTCTTTGGACCAACTTCACTCTTTTGAAGCCTCTTTCATTTATAGATCCAACACTATTCAAGGTAGGAGGCCCCTTTGGTCTACCTTGAGGAATATTGCAGCTACTATGGGTGATATCCCTTGGATTAGCCTTGGGGATTTCAACTCCATTTTAAACTCTAATGAAATCTTTGAGGGTAATCCAGGGAGAGACCAAGGAGCTGTTGAATTTAATGATCTTGTGAATGCCACTTGTCTTGTAGATCTTAGATTTACAGGTATCTTTTTCTCCTGGTGTAACCGGCAATTCGACTCGGGCCAATTTATGAAAAGAAAGCTTGATAGAGTTCTTGTTAATCCCAGATGGTTGGACTTGTTCCCATCAGCTTATGCGGATTTCTCCCCCTCTGGTATCTCTGATCATTCTCCTATGACTGTTTATTTATCTCCTAATGCTAAACGTAAAGGTAAACCTTTTAAGTTTTACAATTATTGGACTGAGTTGGAAAAATTTAAGGATACTGTTAGCCTCTCTTGGGCTAGACACATTGAAGGCACATCTCAATTCCAATTATTCCATAGCTTGAAAAACCTAAAAGGTGCTCTCAAAACTTTAACCAAGGATTCGTTAGGCAAGGAGAGAATTTTAGCTAATAAAGCTAGGGAAGACCTTTGGTGCTGCCAAAGGAAGCTTGATGACAATCCTAGTGACACTAACCTGAGAACCCTTGAAAAAGACCTCATGCAAGTTTTCTTAAATGCGACTCGTATTGAAGAAGAGATAATTAGGCAAAAGTCTAGAATACAATGGCTTGAAGCAGGGGATAAAAATACCTCTTATTTTTACAATTCTATTAAAAATAGGAGGAATCACAAACGCATTGTATCTCTTGTTAAACCGGATGGTTCTACGACCACTAATGAAGAGGAAGCAAAAATTGAAGCGGTGCGATATTTTAAATCCATGTTTGGCACCCCTGCGACTAACCCTTACCCTGGTATTAGTGAATTGAGGAAGGTCATTCATAAGCGAGTTCCTACTGAGTTATTTACCATTATGGATGATATTCCTAGTGATTATGACATTAAGGATGCCCTCTTTAGTATCCATAGTAATAAAGCCCCGGGTCCGGATGGTTATAACGCTCACTTTTTTAAGAAAACTTGGGCCACCACTGGTCCATTAGCTACTAAAGCAATCAAAGAATTTTTTACTTCTGGACAAATTTTAACCGAGTCAAATGCTACCCTTATTGCTCTTATCCCAAAAATCCCTAATCCTTCTAAAATGAGTGACTTTAGGCCTATCTCATGTTGCAACACTATCTACAAATGCATTTCTAAAATTATATCCAAGAGACTCCAAAAAGTTTTACCTTCTTTGGTTGATAATGCCCAATCTGCTTTTATTAAAGGAAGGAAAATCAGCGATAATATTCTTCTTGCTCAGGACCTTATGAGGGACTATCATAAGCCCTCTGGCCGTCCTAGAGCTACCGCAAAGGTCGACCTTATGAAAGCCTATGATAGCGTGAGTTGGGAGTTTTTATCCGATCTCCTACAGGTTCTTGGGTTTCCTCCGAGATTTCAAGGGTGGATTAGGGCCTGTGTTACTAGTCCTAAGTACTCTATTAATTTTAATGGGGAATCTCTTGGGTACTTTGAGGGAGCGAAAGGCCTTAGGCAAGGCGATCCTTTGTCACCTTACCTGTTTGTCCTTGTCATGGATACCCTTAGCCAATTGATCCAACATAATATCCGAAGCTCCTCTCAATTCAAATACCATTGGAGATGTGATAAGCTTAAAATTTCTCATCTTTGTTTTGCTGATGATCTTCTTTTAATATTCAATGGTGATGAACAATCTGCGTCTGTTATGAGGGACTCCTTAGATCAATTTTATAACCTTACTGGTTTGCAGGCTAATGCGAATAAAAGCTGTTTGTTTCTTACAGGTTTGGAGGAGAGCACTTCCAAAGCTATTTGTCTCAGTCTCCCGTTTACCATTGGTTCATTTCCTATGAAGTACCTTGGCGTCCCTTTGATCACCTCTAGACTCAAGAAGGGAGACTGTGACGATCTTATCCAAAAAATCACCTCGAGAATTACTTCGTGGACCTCTAAATTTCTCTCTTATGCGGGCAGACTCCAACTTATCCAAACGGTCCTTGCTGGAATTCAGAACTATTGGGCTGCCCTCTTTATTCTTCCCAAAAGTGTCCTTAAGCATATTGACAAAATTTTGAGTAGATTCTTATGGTCCGGAGGAACTGAAAAAGCCCATGGGGCTAAAGTTGCTTGGGACCTTGTTTGTAGACCGAAGAAGGAAGGGGGCCTTGGTCTTAAAAACCTCACCCAATTGAACTCTGTTTTAAACCTTAAACATATCTGGGCTATTTTTACTTCGAAAAACAATTCCCTTTGGGTGGACTGGATACACACTTATATGTTACAAAGGAAAAGCTTTTGGGAAGTCAAGACCCCTGCCCAATGCTCCTGGTATTGGCGGAAACTCCTTAAACTTAGGACTATGGCTAGACCAATGATTAGGCATAGAATTGGTAATGGATGTGACACTTTTCTTTGGTATGACCATTGGCATCCTATGGGTCCTATTTTGGTAAGAACTGGGTTGCGAGCCCAATATGATGCCGCCATCCCCTTAAATGCTAAAGTTTCTGAGGTTATTGACGGTAATGAATGGAATTGGCCTCTTACAAACACAATTGAACTTAGGGAGATTAGAGGCCAACTTCATTCCTTACCCCTCCCAAATTCATCTTGTGATGTTGTCCAATGGATCCCTTCCCCTAATAAAGTGTTCTCTTCTGCTAACACTTGGGATCATGTTCGGACTCACTACCCTAAAGTCCATTGGTATGGCCTCACTAGGTTCCCAGGCAATATTCCTCGTCACAGTTTTATCATGTGGTTGGCCATTCTCCATAGATTATCCACTCATGATAGAATTTATACCTATACGCCTGGCCCTCTTGCTTGTGTTTTTTGTCACAAGTTTCTGGAATCCCATGACCATTTATTCTTTAATTGCTCTTATACTTCTTATTTGTGGCAGGGAATGCTTAATAGGTTGGGAATCTCTAATTCAGCCACCTCTTGGGATGGTCTTGTGGATTGGGCAGCGAACAAATGGAAAGGCAAGACTCCCCGGCAGGTTGTCCCTAAAATGTGCCTTAGTTTGGTGGTCTATAGCATTTGGGAAGAAAGAAATGCTCGCAGTTTTAAAACTGAGGTGAAGACTAAGGAAAGAGTTTTACAAGACCTTTGCCTAAAGATTTCCTTACAGATACAAGCTACATGGAAGAACGATCCCCATCTCCCTCAGTACATTGATAGATGGGCCACTGCTACATAGTGAGGATGGTGTATTGACCCTCCTTTTGTGCTTGTTTTGCATTTATTTGATAGATGGGCCGTTATTTCATAGAGCGGAAGCTTGTCTTGGCCCTTTTATGTTGTCTTGATTTTTGCCTTGATGTAATTCTTGCTCCTCTGTTTTTGTGTTGTGGAAGGAGCATTGTTTGTTTGGTTGGGTTTTTTCTAGGTTTGCCTTAGTTAATTCCCCTCTTTTTGTTGCTTTGTCTGGATGCATTTTTTCTTGTGCTTATTGTATATCCTGGGGTATGCCCCTTGTACTATGTTCAGTGCCGTTTTGGCGTTTTTCGTTTAAATTAACCCTTTTTCCGAAAAAAAAAAAAATTTCTTTCTGTAAAGTCAGGTTTCCCATATCTCCTATTACACCAAGTGAAAAACTCCTCAGAATAACGCAAATCAGACAAACAAAGATGTTTCACAAACTCAGTAAAATCATTAATATCAGAATTCAAGCAAGCATTGGCATCAGAAATCTCAGAGGTATTTAAAACAACATTAAAGTCCCCCAAAATAATGTGATTAGGTTTTGTTGACCCAAAAGAGTTGGCTATAGATTTCAGGGAAGTCCATAGACTAACTCTCTCAGGGCCAGTGTTTGCTTCGTAAATAAAAGAAGCTTCAAAAGTAATGGTTTGGTCATCATTCTCAATAAGAGTATGAATAACCTGGGGGTTGGTTCTAAGGATAGAAAGTTTAACTTTATCAGGATTCCAACCAACCCAAATTCTACCAACTGAGGTAGTAGAGCTATTGGTAACAAGGTTCCAATTTTTAAAAATGCACTTTCTAATCATATCTTCATTAGAATGTCTTACTTTGGTTTCAACAATACCTATAACATCTATGTTATTTTCAAAAATAAATTTAGCAACCTCAAATTGTTTAGAGGGTTGGTTGAGACCCCTTATATTCCAGCAGCTTATAATCATTAAGATCTTCTTTGGGGTTTTTTTCCTCCTACTAGAGGATGATCCTTGTTTATTCCTTTTACCTTGACTAAGGTGAGTCTGGATTTTCTTAGTGGGGGAGATAAATGGAGAGAGCTGACCTGGATCAAGTTTGAGGCTTTGTTCCCTTTGAGAATGGCAAGCAAGAGTATTTGGGGATGAGTATGAGGCAGATTCATAGTCTTCCTCTTCCTCTTCCTTTTCATGTTCCTAAGGACTTTCACTATCCTCATGGGATTGTTGCTTGGACTTTGAATTTTGTTGAGAGAGTACCTCTCCTACCAATTCTGTGCTCAGAGATTTTGGAGTAATGGAAGCTTGGTTTTTCTTTTCCACCTCCAAATCCTTAGTTTCAAGAGATATAATAACTTGGTCAAGAGAAGCACTCTCTAACTGAATTGCAGATTTGTTAACTTTGCAAGAGTTGTTATTATCTAACTCAGCTACTTCTCCCTCCCTAAGTAAAGAAGTTGGACTGTTACTGGAGATCTGTGATTCCTCATCAATAGGTGCTATAACAATCAGAGCTTGGTTAAGAGAAGGATCACCTTCCTTTATAGATGCTGACTGACCCCTAGGAGCATCTTCCTCAATAACTTCTTCCAAGGAGGAGAACATATTACTCCTCATAGTCAGGCTCTTGGGACTAAAGGGAGCCGAATAAGTCATGTGAGTATCCGAATTTACCCCAGACTTAACATCTTTAGCAATACCAATGTTGGGTTCATCCATATTGGTAGGATTTGAAGCAGCACCTCTATTTTCACCTCTAATGAACTTACCCTTATCCTTAGTTTGCCAATCAGTGGATTCTTGATTAATAGGAGTAGCTTTCTGGGCAGGGATAGGGGCTTTAGGTAATTTGGCACAATCATGGCCAAATTTTGGGATGCAGTTCAACTTACTTCGAGCATAAGAGATTCTTCTTCCTTCAGCAGTAACTTTAGCTACATGCAGAGGTTTCCCAATAGCACTTGCAATGTGACTTAATCCTAGGGGGTTCCATAATTCTAGAGGAATATTATAAATATGTACCCAAACTGGGACTGTGGAGATGGCCTCTCTAGAAAGGGTAAGGCCGGATTGCCATTTTCTCAATATTATAGGTTGTCCACTCACATGCCATGGCCCTCCTTCAAGAATAGCCAAACTTTCCTCCTCACAATTGAATTTAAAGAAGAAAAAACCTGAATCAGTAGCTACCATATCATGCAGACCCTTTTTCCCCCAAAGCCTTTCTGTAGCATTCTTGACTAATGAGAAAGGGACTTTCTTCCCAATGAAATACCCCACAAGTGTATTATGCCAAGCATGGCTTCCTTCTATAAACACCTCCTTTGGGATACTGAGATGCTTGTTACCCTTTCCTTCCGGCGGTTTTATGTAATTAAGCTTAAATCCTAAGGAATTCTGTGGGGTGACTAAAGAAGCCCAAGTTTTGGTGTGGTTATGGTTATTCAGCTTTTTATTAGGCATAATTTCAGAATTTGTGGTTAATGGTGGATCACTCACGGGCTGGTCACAATAGTTAGAAGAGTTTAGGGAATTTAGTAAAGAAGAATTTCTAGCTAGACCAATAGTCTTGCTAGGAGGGTAAATAAGCAAGGGAGATCTAATGGCTTTATGTGTGAAAGTTTTTCCAATAAGGGCGGCATTAGTAGAAGTACCAGCTAGATGAATAGTGCACTGCTGTACCCCCATGTGCGCATCTAGCAAATTAAAATGTGGAGGAGATATAGTCAACTTTGGTGAATTAGTGGGAGACATACCTCTGAATTTTAAGGTAAAAAGTTGGCTGCCCATGTGCTTCTCCATCAGCTGGTCAGAATTTGTAGGGCCAAGAACCGGAGCCATGGATGGGTTAGCTGACTCATTTAGGCTGGAATTTCGAGACTGCCCTTGTTTAAAACCCCTATGAGTACTAGTAACAATAGGCATGCATTCCTCAATAAATTGAAGCTTGCGTGAGTCAGTGGCATTCCCAGCAAGTGGGTTATCAATTAAAATAGGAAAATGACCGTTAAACTCATTTGTAGAAGAAGTGTGGGTCCCATGCTGAACAAACACCTTGGAGCCCGCAACTATTTTAATTTTTGAATCAAAAGAAGATATTTCACCTTCTTCTATAGCCTGCCCATCTGCATTTATATCATGAACCTTGAAGGTTTTTTCCCACTCTCCATCATACCAGAATACGGGTTCAAATTTGTGGATTTCAAAATTTCTAACTCATTTTGTAAATTTCGAATCAAAGTTTGAGCTGAAACATGATCATTGTAGCTTGTCTTCTCCTCCAAAGGACAAAAGGCAGGTATAGGATGAGAAGGAGGAGTTAGAACAGGTTCAAGTGCCACATTTTCACTAATAGCCTTCATCTTTCTTTTTCGGATCTCATTAGAGTCCTGAATACCCTTAAATGAGGATCCCTCTACAAGACCACACACCTCATTAGCAACTGATTTTGGAAACTCAGCCTCCCATTCTTCATGAAGTTCAAGGTCCTTATCAGAATATCCATGTAAGTTACCCTTAGAAAGATCTGTGACTCTGTCATCACTAATCCCATACACCACAGATTTGGAGGGATTTGAGATAATAAAGTCATGCCCATCAGATAGTACACTAGGCTCAGCCAGCTCTGGAAGGTTAACATCAGTGGTAACCATTTCTGTTCTGGCAGATTTCAAATCCCTCCTATTTGGGATTTTTGAATTGGTAGGAACTTCTATAAAGTTAGCTTGTTTCTTCATCAAACCCAAATGAGAAAAAGAAAGCAGGAATGAGAGAGAGAGAGAGAGAGAGAGAGAGAGAGAGAGAGAGAGAGAGATAAGGGAGAGAAAGAAGAAGGTGGATGAAAATCACAGACTTAACCAAATTCTAGAGAGATGGGGAAGCTTCTCTCTCTAGAAACCATTCTAAAAAATTGCCCTAGAACCTCAAGTTGTTCCCTTTCTGTTTCATTAGTATTCAAGGTTGAAAATTGTTTAGTGATTGCAAGATCAGACTTGGAAGAGCATCCTGATGAGGATGGCAAGGATTCAAAAAGTAGTTTATCAATGGTATTATCCTCCATCTTAGGTTGACAGTAGATTGTGCAGTATTAGTATATACCATCTTTTTTTTCCCTTTGATCTTCCGATCACCCTCAACATTTGCATTATGAGTACTAGGGGTTTGAACTTTTGGTTTATGAGGTATATGTGAAGATTGAACTTTAGAGTAATCATGACCAAACCTTTTGCATTTAGCACACCTCATTAGGGTCCACTGATATTCAACCCTAATATTAATTCTTGTCTAACTCATCTCCTTCCACTCTGATATTAAATTTTTCCAACAGCTCATGTTTAGCCTGAACTTCTATACAGATCCTTGCATAAGAGATTTTCCTACAAGAAGCTGTCATCCTATCCACATGTAAAGGTCTTCCAATTGCACTTGCAATATGACTCAATCCCTTAGGTGTCCAATATTCCAAAGGGATATTAAATAGTTGGACCCAAATTGGGACAGATGTAGGAGCTTCCTTATCAAGAACAAGGCATGGTTCCCAGTTCTTCAGAAGTATAGGTTGCCCAGCAACATGCCAAGGTCCCCCTTCAAGGATATTGACACTCTCTTCCTTGGAGTTGAATTTGAAGAAGAAATGCTTAGAAACAGTAGCACGCATATCACATAACCCTTTTTTAGCCCAAAGTCTTGATGTTGCATTCTTAATCAAAGTGTAAGGGAGTTTTCTGCTAATAAAAGATCCCACAAGAGTATTCTCCCATTTACTGCTACCAAGGGTAGATAGATTACAAGGTAAGAGAATCTCTTTTCTATCCACACCAAACTTGGGCTTAACAAAATTGATTTTGAAATATGTGTTAGCATTACCTTTAATTAGGGAAGCCCAACTAGAGGGAGCAAAAGTTTAATCTTTAGAAGGAGAGATGGGGGGAGACAAAGGAGGGGAAGAAATAAGTAGGCGAGTGTCATTTACCTTTTTTCCAAAAAAAAAAAAAGTAGGCGAGTGTTTGAGATAGACTTAGTTACCTTCTCAGAGTTGATCATGTGGGAATGAGAGGGGGGCAAGGCGTCATAAATCAATGAAGGGATAACAGTCCCCATGTGAGGAGAGAGACAAGCATTCTGCTCATTAGAAGCAATGTCCTTAAAGCTGTGTGGTTTGCATGTAGACTTAGAGGAAATAACATTATCAAAGTAGGCATTTAAAATGTCATTATGGCCAACAGGTTTAACGATAAGACCCATTAAACCAGGATCAGCCACATGGCAGACTGGGATAGGCAAGGTTAGCGGTATAGCATAAGATGAGTTAACTTGGCCAAGTGATATACAAATTTTGTCAGTACCAAGGCCAAGCACGTGGCCTTCTAAAGGTGACAAGGCATTGCAAATTCTGGGATTAGGTAAATCTCTAGTTTGTGGAGTTGTGGAGTCAACTCTACCCTTTAAAATATCAATATCTTTTAGACCGCTGGGAGCCAGGGTGGATGATAGCACAAGGGCATGGGAAGCACTCTCCAAAAACACTTGGGGCTCTAGATTGACATCACTTTTTTGATCAAACCCAACATCTAAAGACTTTTTATTGCAATGAACATCATGCTTTTGGACTGATAAAGCTTCATCCTCAAGCTTTGTAGCAGATTGATGTTGGACCTCTTTTCAAATTTTCTTGCCCTCAACATACTTTTACTTATCACCAGAGCTAATATCACTACCACAAATGTCAAAGGGCTCGAACTGGTGCCTCCTCCAATCTGAACCAAGCCTTGTATCATTCCTCCGACCTTCGGATTTAAATGGAGTCCTTTCAACATAGGACCCCCATCTTGGACTAGCAAAGGTTGGAGCATGACCTTGTAAAGCTTTGAGTTCTTTTTTTTTTTTTTTTTTTTTTTTTTTTTCGGAAAAATGGTGAATCAATAAAAGAAAAAAAAAAGCCAAACGGCACTATACAAAAAAAACAAGGGGCATACCCCAGGATATACAATCAGCACATGAAAAAAGGCAACAAGTCAATGCAACAAGAGATGGAGGGTACCCAAAAAGGGGCCCATCTCCAAAAGCAGCCAAAACCAAAGAAACCAACAGAAGAAAAAAAGAAATAAGCAGGGGTCAACAAGACCAAAGCAGAAAAAAACACACAAGAAAAACCTAACAAAATTCCATACAACAAATGGAGTAAACAGCACGCTAAGTCCAGTTAGCCATGTAGTCAGAAAGGTGAGGATCATTTCTCCACTTGAGTTGGATCTGGATAGATATTTGAAGGTACATATCTTGGAGAATCCTTTCCTTTGTTTTCACTTGAGATTTGAAGGAACGAGCATTCCTTTCTTTCCAAATGCCATAGACCGCCATCCCCAGGCACATTTTAGGGATAATGTGGTTGGGGGTTTTCTTCTTCCACGTTCTAGCTGCCCAATCCAGTAAAGAGCCCCAAGAGGAAGTGTGTGGAGCTATCCCCAACCGATGTAATAATCCCTGCCATATAAAAGAGGAGAATGAGCAACCAAAGAACAAATGATCATGAGATTCCATACCTTGGTAGCATAAAACACACGCCAATGGGCCAGAAGTGAAGTGAAAAATCCTGTCATGAGTAGATAACCTGTTAAGAACTGCTAACCACGCAATAACACTATGTCTAGGGATGTTCCCAGGAAACCAGATGAGGCGGTGCCATGGAACCTTAGGGCGAGTGTCTCTAAGGTGATCCCAAGTATGAGCCAACTTAAACATCCCATTTGGCGATGGGATCCAAATGGCTATGTCAAGTTGGTCAGAGGGAGGAGGAAGATCATGCATATGGTCCCGAATTTCCATAAGGTCTGAAGTATTAGTTAAAGGCCAGTGCCAAACTCCGTCAACAATAATATCTTTGACTTTTGCATTTAAGGGGATGGCTGCATCATAAGCAACTCTAGGACCAAACTTATCAAGGAGGGGACCTAAAGGGTGCCAATTATCATACCATAAGTAGGTATCACACCCATTACCAATTTTATGTTTCAGTAAAGGTCTAACCATGTCTCTGAGTTTTAAAAGTTTCCTCCAATACCAAGAGCATTGAGAGGGGGCCTTAACTACCCAAAAACTTTTCCCTTTTAAAAGATAATAATTAACCCAGTCAACCCAGAGAGAGTGTTTCCCAGGAGAGAAGAGAGACCAAATGTGTTTAAGATTGAGAATTTTATTAAGTTGAACAAGATTTTTCAAACCCAAACCCCCTTCCTTCTTTGGAATACAGATGAGGTCCCAGGCCACCTTAGCCCCATGGGCTTTATCAATGCTCCCAGACCAAAGGAATCTACGAATATGTTTTTCCACCTCCTTGATGATACTTTTGGGGAGAATAAACATTCCAGACCAATAGTTTTGGATACCTGCAAGAACAGACTGTATAAGTTGCAATCGGCCAGCATAAGACAAGCATTTAGAGGTCCACGAAGTGATTCTAGAGCTGATCTTGGTGATAAGATCAATGCAGTCCCCTTTTTTAAGTCTAGAAGTTATAAGAGGAACACCTAGATATTTAAGGGGGAGGGATCCAATGGGAACACGAAAGATATCACTAATGGACTGAACATCATTATCACTGATACCAGAGGTAAATAAACAACTCTTACTAGTATTAGCAAGTAAACCTGTAAGATCATAGAACTGAGCAAGGGTGTTTTTCATGAGCTGAGCTGATTCCTTATCACCATAAAACAATAATAAAAGGTCATCAGGAAAGCAAAGGTGTGATATTTCAAGTTTATCACATTTCCAATGATATTTAAAATGGGTAGAAGTATTTATATTATGATCGATTAATTGGCTCAAGGTGTCCATCACAAGAACAAACAAATAAGGGGAAAGAGGATCACCTTGCCTAAGACCCTTGGCACCCTCAAAGTACCCAATAGATTCCCCATTAAAGTTAATGGAGTATTTAGGACTAGTTACACAGGTTTTGATCCAAAGTTGCATTTTGGGAGGAAAACCTAAAACATCAATTAGATCCAATAAAAATCTCCAACTAACATTATCATAAGCTTTCATTAGGTCAATTTTAGCTGCTGCTCTAGGTTGACCCTCAGATTTATGATAGTCCCTCATGAGATCCTGAGCAAGGAGGATATTATCACTTATCTTCCGACCTTTAATAAAAGCAGATTGAGCATTGTCGACAAGATCGGGTAAGATAAGTTGGAGTCTTTTGGCAATAATTTTAGAAATACATTTATAGATGGTATTGCAACACGAAATAGGTCTGAAATCACTCATTTTAGAAGGATTGGAAATTTTGGGAATAAGAGCAATAATGGTTGCATTAGACTCTCTTAAGAGCTCTCCATAGATAAAAAATTCCTTGATAGCTTGAGTAACGAGAGCACCGGTAATGTTCCAGGTTTCCTTAAAGAAATGGGCATTATAGCCATCTGGACCCGGAGCTTTGTTACTATGGATGCTAAACATAGCGTCTTTGATCTCACCGTCATTGGGTATATTATCCATACTAGTATATGTTTCAGTAGGAATCCTTTTATGAATAATATTCCTGAGAACACTAATGCCAGGGTAGTGATTAGTCGCAGGAGTTCCAAGCATGGATTTAAAATATCTGACAGCTTCATTTTTTGCTTCCTCACCATTTTTAGATTGCTCTCCATTAGGTAAAAGAAGGGAAACAATATGTTTCCTGTTTCTGCGGTTCTTTATGGACTGGTGAAAAAAGGTGGTGTTCCTATCCCCGGCTTCAAGCCATTGGACTCTGGACTTCTGTCTCATCACTTCCTCTTCCACACGAATAGCTTCCAGAAAAATTCCCAGCAGATGATTTTCATGAGCTTTTAAAATAACATCATCAGGATGCTCATCTAACATAAGCTGGCACTGCATAAGATCAGCCCTAGCTTTATCTACTTTCAATTTTTCTCTACCAATAGAGTCTTTAGAAAAAAATTTAAGGTCAGTTTTAAGATTTCTAAGCTTATGACATAATTGGAATTGATAGTTACCATTAATATTTCTAGTCCAAGAATTCCTAACCAAGTCATCGAATTTATCCAACGAAGTCCAGTAATTATAAAATTTAAATGAACGGCCTTTTATCCTGCTAGTATTGTCCATTTTAATAAAAAAGGGGGAATGGTCAGAGATACCGGGCGGGAGAAAATGAGCATAAGCTGAAGGGAATTTTCCAAGCCATTCTTGGTTGACGAGAGCTCTGTCCAATTTCTCCTTGATCCGGCTATTACTCCAAGTGAAGAAAATCCCTGTGAATCTAAGATCAACAAGGCAAGAGGCATTCACACAAGCATTAAACTCCACAGCCCCTTGGTCACTTCCTGGTTTACCTCCAAATCTCTCATTAGCATTGAGAATAGCGTTGAAGTCGCCAAGAGTAATCCACGGAATATGACCAACGGAGACTGAGATAGATTTAAGGTCAGCCCAAAGGCTTCTCCTTTCTTGGATAGTATTAAAAGCATAAACAAAGGAAGCTTCAAGTTGCACAGTGTGATTAATATCCTCTATACTAACATGAATAAGCTGACTATTATTTCTCAGAACCTTTAAGGAAACCGTGTTGGGATTCCATCCAATCCAGATTCTATCCACCAAATTTGGTTGGCTATTAGTGACAAAATTCCAATTAGGAAGAAGTTTTCTTTGAATGTGGTCTTGATTAGGCATCCTAACCTTAGTTTCTGTGATTCCCATAATATCGATGTGATTAGAGTTAACAAATTTGGAGATTTCCATTTGTTTAGAAAACATGTTGAGACCCCTAATATTCCAACAACCGATAATCATTAAGAACGTCTAAATGGGTGTCTCTTTTTACCTGAAGAATTACTCTTCTTAATCTTCTTAACTTGTTTTGAATCCTTATGTGTAGACTGAGAGTTAGAAGGAAAAGGAGATAGAGATACCTGTGAAGGAGACTCAGGAAGAGAAAATTTTGAATCTGATGTATGTTTCGAGAGCTCACCTTCATCAAAACTAGGAGTAGTATTGTCTTTGTCTTCAAGGGGGTTAATACATTGGTGCTGAGCTCCATCTTCAGAAGTTTGGTTAAAGACAGAGGACTCTGGTGGAGAAGAATCACTTTGGTCAACTGAGCCTTTGCCTTTGTCAATAACCTGAACAGTGGCCTCTAATTCTTCAACAACCTCAATTCCATTATCCAAAACAGAAAATATATTAGCCTTAGGGATATCCGACTGAATGTTATGTATGCTTGGGTTACCCACAGTAGTCCTGTCATTGGGTTGGTCTATTCCCTTATTATCCTGAGAGGTACCAGCTTCTGTATTTGGGATAGATGTCATGGTATCCATTTGTCGAGTATAGGAATGAGTAGAATGAAGTAATATGGATTCATCAGCAATCACATTCTTGCCCTTCTCTATGACCATCCAGCTCCCTTCTCCTTGATCTTGCTGCGTATTGAGAGGCTGCCTATTACCAGCAAGGGGTGGCTTATGAGCTGCTTTAGGTCTAGGGAGTCTGTTGCAGTCATGACCAAAAGATTTACATTTGGTACACCGAATTGGGCTCCATTGATATTCGACTTTTAAAGTAATCAGCTCGAGCTCTCCACTAATAGGATTCTCAAGCCAACTTTAGACTTTTTCTTAAATAGTTATTAGAGTCCTTAAGCAAGTTATTATGATATTCATGATCTGTATTTTCCTCTTCACTATCAAGAACTTGTCCTTCCTTTAGACTACTATCCTTCACATTTAGCTTGTGAGCCGCTTGAGTAGCAACCAAAACATGGATATGATCATTTGATTGAGGAACCCCATCAGCACCTACTTGAAGTTTGCTCAACGCCATAGGACGTGTCAGTCAGGCTCAAGAGCCACAATTTCAATAACAATCATTTTTTTCCTTTTGAGGATCTCCTTAGAGTCTTGAAGAGATTTGAAATGGGTTCTATCCACAATATCATTCACCTCTTCATCAATGGCCTTAGGATCAGTCCAATCCTCTGGAAGTTCCAGATCCTCTTCACTCAATGAATAAACATTAATGCAAGTCCCAATCAAAGGACCATTGGAAACATTTGATTCCTCAGAGAGAGCAAAGACTCCATCATCATTACTTACTAAGAATGGACTTTGAAGGATTTGAATTAATACCACGAGATTCAGCACCTCCACTGATGGGTTTGGATCCAATCACTGTAGAGATAGAAGGCCTAGCAACATTTAAAACTCTAGAAACTTTGTGTCTTTCCATCATAAAACTCACATTTCTAGATCTCTCCAACAGTTGGTAACTCTCTTTACAGATAGAAAATCAGGATTCTAGAGAAAAGTGGGACTTTCTCTCTCTAAGTGTACAGTTGCTGTGTGTTTTGTAATTGCCAGATGGAAACGCATAACCACTTTTTTTTTCGGGGAATGGTGAATAAAAAAAAAAAACCCAACGGCACTATACAAAATACAAGGGGCATACCCCAGGATATACAAAAGAACAAACAAAAGCATCCAAAAGATGTAAAGAGGATGGGCATCTATCAAACGCTAAGCCAAGATAAAGACCCATCCTAACAAAAACTGACTGAACCAATGAAATGAGGAAGCGGAACCCCAAAAAGAAGCCCAAGGGCCCCCTTCCTAACGAAATGAATTAACTACAGATATTAATGAAAATGTCAATAACAAAACCGAAAACAAACTAAGTCCATCTAGCTATGTAAATAGGGAGATGAGGGTCATTTTTCCACTTGATTTGGATCTGCATGGAGATTTGGATGTAGATCTCTTCTAGGAGCCGTTCCTTTGATTTAACTTCGGATTTGAAAGTTTGAGCATTTCTTTCTTTCCAGATGCTATAGACCACCAACCCAAGGCACATTTTAGAGATGATGTGGTTGGGAGTGTGCTTTGTCCAAGTCCTAGATGCCCATTCCACAACAGAACTCCAAGTGGAAGCATGGGAAGTAATCTCCAATCTATGCAACATTGCCTGCCAAATAAAAGAAGAGAATGAGCAACCAAGTGATCATGAGATTCCATACCTTGATGGCAGAAGAGACATCCCAAAGGGCCAGGGGTGAAGTGCACTTATGCTTCTTTTATTTGGTAGGGTTTGATGCAAAGATGTGAGCTAATATGGAATAGGATAGACTGGGATGCTACTTGATGAGAATCAACATGGGCTTCAACAAGATCCATTGCATGTTCCAAGTGGGCCGATTACTAGAGCAAGATCCAAGAAAATCAAGGAGGCATTTAGTGGGCTGATCCAAGATATTTGGGCTGATTTCAAGAGTCCTAAGTTTGGCCCAAAGGGAAATGAAGACTTTGTCAATTTAATTCATGCATAAGAAGATGTGGACTGAAGATAACTTCTAAGATATAGCTATATATGTTTTTTTTTTTTCGGAATATGGTTAATCAATAAAAAGGAAAAAGCCAAACGGCACTGTACAAACATGCAATGGGCATACCCCAGGATACACAATGAGCGCAAAACACTGCAAAGGAGAAACCTAGGCAACAGTGGATGGTGACCTTTCTAAAGCAGAGCCAAGAAAGAGGACCATCCAATTCACAAAAAGCAACAAGCTGCTACAAGCAAAGGACTACAACCTTACTACCAAGCTAAACCCATCAATACACCCAAACACTTCCATATTCTACAGAAAAGAAAACACTGCCAAAAGCTTCCAAATACAACCAATTATAACCATAAGGAAAGATAATCATGAAGCTTTGGGTCTTTCGCCCACTTAATAGAAACTTTGGCATGGATATTGATGATAATATCGCTAAATATCCTTTCTTTTGGTTTCCTATCAAGTTTGAAGATCCTAGCATTCCTCTCCCTCCATATTGCATAGATGGTATTTCCTAGGCATATCCTAGGTATTATATCTTTGGCCTTCTTTGACTTCCATTTACTAGCTACCCAAACCACAAAGGAATTCCAATTCAAGGGGGCCCCAGCTATACTGATCCTGCTCAAGAGACCCTGCCAAATGAAATGAGAGTAGTCACAAGAAAAGAACAAATGATCATGAGATTCGATATCTTTAAAGCAAAAAACACAAGCAAGAGGGCCCGGAGTGAAATGCCAACTCCTATCTTGAGTAGAAAGTTTATTCAGCATGGCAAGCCAAACAATGACACTGTGCCTGGGGATATTCCCCGGGAACCAAGTCAAATGATACCAAGGGACAATCGGATGTTTATCTCTCAGGAATTCCCAGGTAGGGGAAAGCTCAAATTTCCCTTTGGGGGAAGGAATCCAAGAGATAGTATCATTTTCATGTGATGGAGGAGGAAGAGAGGCAGTGTTGCCTTAATGGATATAAGCTCCTAAGAGGACGCTACAGGCTACTTCCATTCATCCCTAACAATAATAGTGTTAACTTTAGAGGAATTAGGTAAAGCAGCATAATGAATAACATTTGACCCATATTTATCAAAAATAGAACCAAATGGGAGCCACGGGTCGTGCCAAAGGTAAGTAGACATGCCATTACCAACCTTATACTTCAATAAGGGTTTAGCAATGTCCCTAAGTTTAAGAAGCTTCCTCCAGTACCAAGAGCACTGGGCAGGAGGCTTGACAAACCAAAAACTTTGATCTTTAAGCATATAAACTCTAATCCACTTATTCCAATGGGAAGAATTGGAGGGAGAGAGAAGATTCCATATGTGTTTAAGGTTTTGGATCGAATTCATTTCAGCCAAAGGTTTAAGACCGAGTCCTCCTTCCTTTTTGGGTAAGCAAACTCTATCCCACGCAACCTTAGACCCATAAGTCTTCTCTACACTACTAGACTAAAGGAATCGTCTAATTATCTATTCAATATCCTTCAAAAGCCCTTTAGGGAGCACAAACATCCTAGCCCAGTAATTATGAATTCCCCTAATAACAGTGTTAACAAGTTGAATTCTCCCAGCATATGACAAAAATTTTGAGGTCCAAGACTGGATCCTAGCTGTGATTCTCTTAGTAAGGTCATTACAATCACACTTCCTTAGTCTAGAAGTAATAAGAGGGACACCAAGGTACTTTAGAGGAAGAGACCCATGGAAAATTGGAAAACTTGCTTAATAGTCTCTCCCTCCTCTTCGAGAACATCTGCCATAAACAAACAACTTTTGGAATTATTAGCACTTAGACCCGTGAAGTCGTGAAATTGAAGCAGGGTATCCTTGATAAGTTTGGCAGATTGACCATCTCCATGAAAGAAAATCATAAGATCATCAGCAAAGCAAAGATGGTCAGTCTTAGTTTTCTCACATCTTTAATGATATTTAAACAAATTAGAGTTAGTGATGTTATGGTGAAGCAATTGACTGAGAGAATCCATAATTAATACAAACAAGTAAGGGGAGATGGGATCTCCCTGACGAAGGCCTCTGGCTCCTTCAAAATACCCAACGGACTCCCCATTAAAGCATATGGAGTACTTCGGCGTAGTAACACACACCTGAATCCATTTGATAAAAGTTGGGGGAAATCCCAGCACAACAAGTAAGTCAAATAAGAAAACCCAACTAACACTATTGTACGCTTTCATTAAATCAACTTTCACAGAGGCTCTAGGAACTCCACCAGATTTATGATAGTTTCTCATTAAATCTTGGGCTAGTAAGATATTATCACTAATTTTTCTCCCTTTGATGAAAGCAGACTGAGCCTGATCAATCAAGCTAGGGAGAGTGGACTGGATTCTTTTCGCAATAATCTTAGAAATGCACTTGTAAATAGTATTGCAACAAGAAATGGGTCTAAACTCTCCCATGGCAGAAGGGTTAGGCACTTTGGGAATGAGAGCAATAAGAGTGGCATTTGTCTCCCTCAGAAGCTCACCATAGATGATAGATGAAGAATTCTTTAACCGCAGCAATAAAAGTAGGACCAATTATATCCCAAGAGACCTTGAAAAAATGAGCATTATACCCATCAGGGCCAGGAGCTTTATTGCTATAAAGGCAAAATAATGTATCTTTGATTTCTTTTTTCGTCGGTATGTTTTCCAAATCCCTAATTTGATCTAATTGTAAAGATTTTGAAATAACTTTCCTAAGCTCCTTGATTCCCGGGGTACCTATGGGACGCAGCAGTACCGAGTACCTATGGGACGCAGCAGTACCTATGGGTCTCACTTTTTGCTTTTTCCTCAGAAGAGGTGATAGTACCATCTGGTCTAACGAGGGAGATGATTCTTTTCATATTACGCCTTTGTTTGATGGAGTTATAAAAATACAATGTGTTTTTGTCTCCTCCCTCAAGCATTGGATTCTAGATTTTTGTTTAGCTATATCCTCTTCAATTCTAGAAGCTTCATAGAAGGCTCTGACTTTCTCTTTCTCTTTAAGCATGAGACCAACATCCGTGGGGTTAATATCTCTGTCTTTTTGACATTACAAAAGCTCAACTCTAGCTTTATCCAAATTAACCTTTTCTTTCCCGATTATGTCTTTTGAAAGGAATTTCAAATTTATTTTAAGAAAACTGAGTTTTTTACAGAGTTGGAATTGTGCATTGCCAACAACAGGATGACCCCAAGACTTTTGGACAGTAGGGTAAAAATTAGCAAGCGATGATAAGAAGTTAAAATACTTGAACTGTCTTCCTTTCCTATGATTGGTGTTATCAAGGTGAATAAAAATAGGGGAGTGATCAGAAATACCTGCAGGTTTAAAATTAGCATAGGATAAAGGGAAAATGTCAAGCTAGACTTGATTAACAATAGCCCTATCCAGCTTCCTGTGAGTGAGATCAGGCTTACCAAATCTCCTATTACACCAAGTGAAAAAAATACCAACATAACGAAGATCAACAAGACAAGAATCATTAATACACTGATTAAATTCATCCCTCTCAACATCACTACCTCTATCTCTCCCCTGTATCTCATTTGGGAAACGAGTGACATTAAAATCCCCAAACGTGATCCATGGAGTAGACCCCATAGACCTGGCAAGAGAAATGATAGAGATCCAGAGAGGAATCCTAAGACTGCCTGTGTTAAAAGCATATATAAAAGAAGCTTCGAAAAGGAATTTATTATCATTAGCAGTGATTCTAGTGTGGATCATTTGCGGGGAAGAGAGCAGAATGTCAACTTTCACTCTATCTGGGTTCCAAATAACCCAAATCCTACCAGCTAAATCAGGGGCGCAATTTGAAGCAAAACCCCATTAAGGCATAATAGCTTGGTGAATACTTCCTTGATTAGTGAATTTAACTTTAGTTTCAATTAAACCCAACACATGAATATCATTATCGATGATAAACTTTTTAAGCTCTTTTTGTTTATGAGGCTGGTTCAGCCCTCTGATGTTCCAGTTACAAATAATCATCAATAACTATTTCGGGAATTAGAGATACCTGAGGTAGCACCCGTCCTCATATCACTTACTTGAATCGGAGGCCTATGGTGATTTAGACCTAGATAGTAGGCTTGATCTTTGTCTCTGCATTGGTCTTGAAGCTGGGGAGTTTCTTTTTTGTGATGCTGATTCAGATCCGTGAGGGCCTCTTCCTCTGCAACGAGCTCATCAGAAGCCAAAATATCAAATTTGTTGCTCTCTCGCACACCTTGCCCTGGTTTAATAGGCCCTGCCTCTGAGTACCATCAATAGTTGAGACAATAGAGCCTGTTGCTGCAGTAGTTTCTAAGAAAGAGCTAGTTGATTCATTCTTATTACCACTAGAATTGACCTGAGTTGAGATCTCTTGAGAGGAGGAAAGATGCTTAGAAGGCTGTTATTCTTTATTGTCACAATATTCCTCGTTAATTCCAGAACCATCTTCTAAATGTACATCCAATCTAACTGGACTTTGTAAAACCTCCTCCCTGCCAAGACTAGGACGATTCTCTTCAGCGCTAGTGTCGATAACTATCTTCCCTTTTTTCTTAATCATCCAAACCCCCTCCTCCATCTGCCCCTTGGAAGGAGTAGAAGGTCTAGATCCTATAGTCATTTTCGTATGTACATTGGGAAGCCTAGCGCAATCATGGCCAAATTTTTTACACTTAGCACATCTAAGAGAGGTCCATTGATATTCCACTTTGAGGTGAATTTTGTCCACTTCTCCACTGATTGGGTCCTCGGCTTCCAGCTCCAAGTGCTTCTAAAATCTTGAGTTGCACTAATCTCAATACAAATTCTCGCATAGGAGATACGTCGGTAGGATGCAGTCAATTTATCAACATGGAGAGGCTTCCCCAATGCACTGGCAATATGGCTCAGTCCCTCTGGTGTCCAGTACTTGAGCGGAATATTGAAGATATGAACCCAAACAGGAATTGAGCGGGGGGCTTCCTTGGTTAACATAAGCCCATTGTGCCATTATTTAAGGAGGATAGGTTGGCCAGTAAAGTACTAGGGCCCCACTTCAAGAATGAATTCACTTTCTTCCTTACTGTCAAAAGTGAAAAAGAAGTACCCCGAATCTATTGCTATCATGTCCTGGAGCCCATGTTTAGACCACATTCTGGAGGAACTATTCTTAACAAGGGAGTAGGGAAGTTTCCTTCCTATGAAATAGCCCACCAACGTATTGGACCAGGCTTTGCTGCCTTCAACAGCAAGGTGCTTAGGCATACGCACTATACTGCTCACAGAGTCCTCCCTAGGTCTGATGTAGCTAAGGTTGAAGGAAGGTTTGTCCTTTTGCTTGACCAAATAGCCCAATTTTTGGTCATGAGAGTAGAACAAGGCCCGCACTTGGCTTTTCCTTCACCATTAATTGGGTTAGAATCTATAAAATTGCCATCACCGCTAATATTCAACATCTCATCTGAAGACTTAGAACCATTGTGAACGCATGAAGCAGCCTTCCGGATATCTGAGTGTGTGTTTTGATCTTCCAACTGTGGATTGACATTATAGTCTCCAGTGGAGTAGGGCATATGGGATCCAATCTGACTCTTATCTCTATGGTAAGTCATTTTGCTTTCCCTCACAATAGTAGCTGAACTAGATTTAAAATGAGGGGACAAAGCGCCTGAAATTGCGGAGCCCGTACTGCAGCCCACATGGGCGCCTTCACTTCTCTGCAGAGAACCAGGAAGGTCAACATGACCTTCTGGAACAGCACTAAGAGGAGCGTGCAACTCACCACCTGGACCCACATGGTCTATATTCAAACACAAATCTTCATGCCCAACCAACATAGTATTATCAACAGGGAACAACACGCCGGGTTTTAAGGAAGACTCAACATTACCCATGTGCCTGTCACCAGCTTTATGCTTGGTTGGTGAGATGACAATATTACCGTTGCTCTCACAGGATGGAGCGTGAGCTTCACTTGCTAGAAACACCTTGGTAGTATCACTGCTAATAAATTTTGGATCAACAGCGGGGGTTTGCTCAACTTCTTGCAGAAAGTTTCCAGGAACTTGACAATGGCTATTTGAACTTGTACCCTTCAACCCAGCCTCAAAATTAGACACAGAGTCTAGAATGGTTGGATCGTGTAGAATGTTGCTAGCATATGGTTTTGCCGCATTAAGATCTCTAAAAGAAGCCATGGAGACTGGATCTAGAGTAACACCTGTAACCTTTGTGCCTGCATTTAAGTTTTGCTCCTTACCAGACTCAGATTTAGCTGCCCTAAATCTAGGATTTAGCAATGGACTGGGGGAATCATCCAAATCTGGGGAAATAGCCTGAGCATTATCACTATCACCCTCAAAAACAACCTGGGCTTCCCAATCTTCATCAAGCTCAAGCCTCTCATCAGAGAATCCATGAGGTCCAACAGGGGTAATAGAACTAATTAACATAGGGGTTCAGAGGCTCCCTTTGAATCTTTAGTTTCATTCATGGTGGGAGATTTCCCATTCTCAGGTTTTGCTACATTGAGAACATGAACCACCCCTTTAGGTTGGGTTTCAGCAATGGTATGCCCATCTCTAAGTTGAACTAACCCAGCACCTTTAAGCAAATATTTGCTTACAAGTTCAGGGGAGAGAGCAGAATGGCTAATAGATGTAGTGTTCTTTGAGGAGCTCTCTTCAATAACCCTCTGAACTAGAAAATCTTGGGGACTTTGTTGCTTCAAGAATGGTTTGGATAATGGAGAGCCAGCTTTGCCATGACCAACATTTTGATTTCTTTTTTTCTTGTTAGACCGCATTAGAAATGAAGGTAATCAGAATTCTAGAGAGAAGGTGGACACTCTCTCTCTTTCATTTGTATTTCTTGAGAGAGCAAAATTGCAGTGAGATTTATTTGTATTGCTATTTATGTTTTATAGATAGTAGTTGAGAGTTTATTTATTTTTTTATTTATTTATTTTTTATTTTTTTCAGAAAATGGTAAATATATTCCAAAAAGGAGGGATGTACAAATGTACAAGGGGCATACCCCAGGATAAAACAAAGAGCTCAAAACATGAGAACATGAAGCTAATCTAGCAACAAAAACTCAAAATCGTGTGCTTGCCGCCCTACAAGATACAAAAAACACGAACATAATTTGAGGGCAAAGCAACAACGATCATACAACGGCAAACACCTAGCAACTTGAAGGCAAAACAACCATCCAAGGCTTATCTAAAAAACAGCACAAGGTAGCAAAAGAGACCCCTAAGGACCTTTTTTTTTTTGGTAATCGGGGGTGTCCGGGCCAGCTTACGCGCACCTCGACTAATCCCCCGAGGCCTGGAGGCGCCGAGTGAATACTCCAGTGGCCACGTTCCCCATGACTCAAACACTAAACCTCCTGGGTAGTACACCCAAGAAGCTTACCACTCGGCCATAAGGGACTTGGTTGACCCCCAAGGACCATTAGGTCCAATTACAAATAATCCTAGCAAAATTAGAATGGTTACTCCACTTCACCCTGATTTGTGCATTAATTTGAGAAATAAGGCTCTTCAGAAGTATTTCTTTAGTATTGGACGTTTGCCTGAATGACCTATGGTTTCTCTCTTTCCATAAACCATAAACTAGCACTCCAAAACACATTTTAGGTATCACATGTTGACTTGTCTTTCCTTTTAGCCTTTGAGCCGGTGAATCCAAAATGTCAGTCTATCTTTGACCTTGCCATTGCAACCCACATCTATTCATCAGGTCCTGCCACACAAAAGAAGAAAATGAGCATGCAAAAAATAAATGATCACGTGTTTCCCCATGCTTATGACAAAGCATGCAAGCTAATGGTCCAGGAGTAAAACTAGATATTATATCATGCGTAGAAAGTCTATTTTGGGCAGCTAACCAAAGAACAACACTTTGCCTCGGGATACACCCAGAGAACCACACAGTGTTATACCATGGAACCACAGGATGATGTATCCTCAAATGGTCCCAAATAAGAAACGTATTAAAAACACCATTAGGGGTTATAGTCCATTTCACAATATCCATACAACTTTTAGGTTTATGGAAATTTGACAAAACACTTCTAACTTCATTAAGCTCAATGGAATTGGAGCCAGGCCAATTCCAATCCAAACCCCTAATGATGCTGCTAACTTTAGCATTAACATTAATTACAGAATCATAAACAATTCTTTCAGAGAATTTATCCAACAGAGGACCCAAAGGGAGCCAATTATCAAACCAGAGAGACGTATGGTTACCATTACCAATGCAATGAATTAGTAATGGTTTTGCAATTTCTCTAAGTTTTAATAACTTCCTCCAATACCACGAGCATTGGGAGGGAATCTTGGCTTGCCAAAGGTTCTTATCTTTCAACATATACTTGTGGACCCACTTGTTCCAAAGGGACATATTGGAGGGGTCCAAAAGATTCCCAATATGTTTAAGATTCAAGACAGTTTTGACCAAAAAGACATCTTTAAAGCCTAAACCCCCTTCCTTTTTTGGTCTACAAACTTTATCCCAGGCAACTTTAGCTCCCAAAACTTTTTTTTTTTTTTTTTTTTCGGAAAAATGGTAAATAGATCCAAAAAAGAGCTGTACAAAAGTACAAGGGGCATACCCCAGGATATACAATGAGCGCAAGCATGAGGACTAGTGGCAAAGGGAACCACTACAAAAAAAACACAAAAGATTGACTAAACAGCCAAATCAAAACTCAAACAATGGCAGTCAAAACCCAACTCAAGCCAAAACAAACAAACAGAAAAGAACAAATGGCAAAACACCATTAATTCCAGCGACTAAGAATAACATTGATTTGGGAATGTCGCTTCCATCTAATCCTAATCTGGGCGTTGACTTGTGAGACGAGGGTCTTCAGAAGGTACTCTTTAGGATTGAAAATATTTTTGAAAGACCTAGAGTTCCTCTCACGCCACAGGCCATAAACAGCAACTCCAAGGCAAATCTTAGGTATAGCTTTGTGAAGAGTCTGCCCTCTCCATTGATGAGCCATCCACAAAACAGATGTATCCCACTGAGTGCCATTCCAGACCAGACCACTCCTAAGCATCAGATCCTGCCAAACAAAGCAGGAATAAGGACACTCAAAAAACAGGTGAGTATGAGTTTCCAAATGACAATGGCAAAGAACGCAAGCAAGAGGCCCAGGGGTGAAGTGGGAATTCCTGTCATGAGTAGAGAGTCTATTTTGCACAGCCAACCAAAGAACAACAGACTGTCTGGGGCTATAACCTGAAAACCAAACAATATTATACCAAGGAACCAGAGGGTTAGTTTCTCTCAGTTGATTCCAAACACTAGTAAAATTAAAAACCCCATTCGCAGTAGTAGTCCACGCAATTCTATCAGGGGAGTTTGAGGGCTTATACATATTGGAAAGGATAACTCTTATCTCATTAATTTCAATGGAGTTAGCAGCAGGCCAACTCCAATCATTACTACTGCTAATAATGGTAGCCACTTTAGCATAGACATCAATGGCCACATCATAAGCAACTCTTCTAGTGTATTTCTCAAAAATAGGGCCAATGGGGAGCCAGTTGTCAAACCAAAGAGAGGTCTGTTCTCCATTACCAATTCTATGAGTCAGTAAGGGTCTAACAACCTCCCTAAGTTTCAACAACTTTCTCCAATACCAAGAGCAGATGCCAGGGGCCCTAATATCCCAAAAGCTTCTACGTTTAATCATATACATATGAACCCAAAACTGTCTTGCTAGACCAAAGGAATCTGGCCATAGATTGGGAAACTTGCTTGAGAACACCTTTAGGCAAAACAAACATTCCAGACCAATAGAGTTGAATCCCTGTCAAGACAGAGCTAATAAGTTGGGCTCGCCCTGCATAAGATAAAAATTTAGATTTCCAAGAGTTAACTCTAGCACATATTTTATTGACCAAACCCTCATAATCTTGTTTTTTAAGTTTTGAAGTAATAAGAGGGACTCCAAGATATCTAATGGGGAGAGAACCTTTCTCAAAGTGAAGGATATTAACAATTTCATCAATCAAATCACCCTCGACATTTGAGAAAAAAAGACAGCTCTTAGTATTCTTGGCTTGTAAACTAGTTAAGTTAAAGAACTGGTTTAGAGTTTGTCTGATCAAATTTGCAGATTCAATATCCCCATTGAATAGAATAAGAAGATCGTTGGCAAAACAGAGATGTGAGATCTTCAATTTATCACAAATGGTAAGTAAAAGCCTCTCTATGAATATTATGATGTAAAAGTTGGCTCAAGGTATCCATAATGATAACAAATAGGTAGGGAGAAATGGGATCACCTTGTCTTAAGCCTTTAGCACCATCAAAGTAACCCACAGATTCTCCATTAAAATTAATAGAATATCTAGGTGTAGTTACACATGCAATAATCCATTTTTTTAGGTTAGGAGGGAAACCGAGCACTTCAAGTAAATCAATAAGAAATTCCCAACTAACACTATCATAAGCCTTCATAATATCCACCTTAGCTGATACTCTAGGCTTACCCTTCTGTTTATGATAATCGCTCATAAGGTCTTGAGCAAGAAGAACATTATCACTAATCTTCCTACCTTTAATAAAAGCAGACTGAGCTTGGTCAATAAAATTTGGGAGGATCATTTGAAGCCTACTCGCAATAATTTTGGATATACACTTATAAACAGTATTGTAGCAAGAGCTAGGCCTGAAGTCACTCATCTTGGATGGATTAGGGATCTTAGGGATCAGAGCAATAAGGGTAGCATTTGATTCTCGCAACAACTCAGCAGTTTGAAAGAATTCTTTTACAGCATCTAAAATAGAAGTGCCCACAATGGCCCAAGAATGTTTAAAGAAGAAAGCATTATAACCATCTGGACCCGGGGCCTTTTTTTTTTTTTTTTTTCGGAAAATGGTAAATATATTCCAAAAAGATGTACAAATGTACAAGGGGCATACCCCAGGATAAAACATGAAGCACGAGCATGAAGACCGTGGCAAAGAAGCCACTCAAAATTTGTCAGGGTAGAGACCCAAACCACCTAACAAAACAATTACACAAAAAAAATCCAGATCCAAACAAAAAGGAAAAGGGGCCCCTATTTAAGACCAGGATCAAGAATGTAACTTAAAAAACACACAATTCCAAATCCAAACAAACAAAGGGTCCCCAATTTTAAGACCAGGCTCTAGTATGTAACTCAATATGAGGGTGATGTTTCCATTGAGACCTTATTTGCAAGTTAATTTGTGATATCAAATGTTGCAACAACTGTTCTTTTGGAATGGAAAGACCTTTGAAAGTCCTCGCATTCCTATCCTTCCATATTCCATAGACAGTAACTCCAAGACAGATGATGGGACTAGAATGATGAATCTTCTTTCCATTCCACTGTTGTGCCATCCAAAGAACAGTAGCATCCCAGTCTGTCCCATTCCATATTAGCTCACACCTTTGCATCAATTCCTGCCAAATAAAAGAAGCATAAGTGCACTCAAAAAATAAATGGTTATGTGTCTCCATGTGGCTAAGGCAAAACACACAAGCAAGCGGCCCAGGAGTGTAGGCGAAGATTCTATCATGAGTAGCCAGCCTATTTTGTACATCAATCCATAGAATGAATTTTTGTCGCGGTGTGCACCTTGACAACCAAACCATATTGTACCAAGGATACACAGGGGCAACATCTCTAAAATGATCCCAAATATGTGCAAATTTATAAGCCCCAGAGGGCGTAATGGTCCATGATACGCTATTTGAAGCCCCAGTAGGCTTATACATATTATTTAAGATATTTCTTACTTCATTCAAGCCAATAGAGTTAGACCTGGGCCAACTCCACTCATTGTTACAGATGATAGCCTCAACCTTAGCTTTAGGATCAATGGCAGCATCATAAGCTATCCTACTAGAGTATTTTTCAAACAAAGGACCAATGGAGAGCCAGTTGTCAAACCAAAGGGAAGTATGCTTACCATCACCGATTTTGTGGGATAGGATGGGTCTAACCACTTCCCTAAGGTTTAAAAGTTTTCTCCAATACCAAGAGCATTGGTTGGGGGCTTTAATCTCCCAAAAGCTCTTTGTTTTAATCATGTACATGTGTACCCATTCCTTCCACAGAGATTTATTTGTAGGGTCAAGAAGATTACCAATGTGCTTTAAGTTCAGAAGGGTATTGGTAAGAAAAACATCTTTAAATCCCAAACCACCTTCTGTTTTGGGTTTGCAAACCTTGGCCCAAGCAATTTTGGCCCCATGTCCCTTCTTTGTTGAGCCGGACCAAAGAAATCTCATTAGGGCTTGATCCACTTGTTGAAGAACCCCTTTAGGGAGAATGAACATCCCTGACCAATATTGTTGGATCCCACTCAACACAGATTGTATCAGCTGAGCCCTACCTGCATAAGATAAGAGCTTAGATTTCTAGGAATTAATTCTAGAGCAAATATTATTAACCAACTCATCATAATGGCATTTTTTCAATTTAGTAGTGATTAAAGGAACTCCTAGATACCGCATAGGAAGAGATCCTTTGGTAAATTGGAGTTCCCTCTGGATATCAGTAGCCACTTGGTCGTCAACCCCAGAGAAAAACACGCAAGTTTTAGAATCGTTGGCTTGAAGACCAGACCAGTCATAAAATTGGTTTAAGGTTGTCCGAATCAACTTAGCAGATTCAATATCACCATTCAGTTAAATAATTAGGTCATCTGCAAAACAGAGATGGGATATTTTAAGCTTATCACATTTCCAGTGATATTTGAACTGGCCATTTTGAATATTATGGTGAAGAAGTTGGCTAAGAGCATCCATAACAAGAACAAAAAGATAAGGGGACATTGGATCACCTTGTCTTAGACCTTTAGCACCATCAAAGTATCCCACAGATTCTCCATTAAAGTTAATGGAGTATCTAGTTGAGGTAACACAAGCAGTAATCCATTTAATTAAATTCGGAGGAAATCCCAAAATATCAAGAAGATCAAACAAGAATTTCCAACTAACACTGTCATATGCTTTCATGAGATCTACCTTAGCCGCAATTCTAGGTTTACCACCAACTTTGTGATAGTCTCTAAGAAGATCTTGGGCCAGTAAGACATTATCACTAATTTTCCTACCCTTAACAAATGCAGATTGAGCTTGATCAATAAAATTAGGAAGAAAAGTTTGTAATCTATTCGCAATAATTGTAGAGTTACATTTGTAAATGGTATTACAACAAGATATAGGTCTAAAATCCCCCATCTTAGAAGGGTTGGGCACTTTCGGAATCAGACCAATGATGGTAGCATTAGACTCTCTTAACATATCTCCCGAATTAAAAAATTCTTGAATAGCTTCAATGAGGTGTTAGTGACTGGGAGTGAATGCGACGCGCCCACGCTTGCTGGGCCTCATGTTGGACCATGTGATCACGTGGAGGATTTTCAAAAAACTGAGGTTATTCAGCTTGGCACGCAAGATGCTGCATCAGAAGGAAAAATTCACGCGCCCCCTGTTGTGTTAGGTGCAATTGAAAATGCCGATAAGTTGAAGCGTGGATCCCACGCGCATCAAAAGCATACAAGGCTTAATCACCTTAACGGTCTTAGTGAGGATGAGCTGTGCACTGTAAAGCCCAAAAAGCCGGATAAAGCTGCTCCTTTGGACATGGGGCTCACGCAAGGTCAGGTACACGTTATAACAGGTAGGGCCCAGGCATCACATTGCGGGTTGGCTTGTCCACTCGTTCATGATACAGCTATGCCTGAGGGGCTGACAACTCAGTCATTGTCCTCTTGTGCTTCTCTTACTGGCAAACCTCCCAAGAATGCGTTTTGTTGTGGGACCTATGCGGGTGATGAATTTCAAGAAACTGATCCCATCATCTTGCCGTTGAGGCTCTATGCTGGCCACTTTCTTGTGGACCCCGCGCGCACATCCACTCCGCAACCTAATGATGATGTCCTTGCTGCTGCTTTAGACAAGACTACTCCCTATGATATCAATTCGGCAATTAATGCCTCTTGCCTTGGTCATTTCAACGACCAAATAAAGAATGACCTGCGAATTGTATATCCTGCAAATCCGGGCAATGATGCTATTTGTCACATGGGGGCTACGCAAGGTCAGGAGCACAATGTTGCTGGTGGGGCCCAACGTAAGTCATGGGCTGGTTTATTCAAAACTGTGGATCAGAATGGCAGTATGCCCCAAATTGTGCTGGGATCAGACTTGGATATAAATTACAAAACCACAGTTAGTAGCAAAGAATTCAACTTGGAGTTTGTGGACCATGGAGGGATCGAAGATGATCTCGTTCTTAAAATTCCGAAGGACTTAACTGTTGCTGGGAAAGACGAATGGACTGCTACCTTGGTTGGCCGTTTTCTTGGCAGGAAGCTTCCGTTTTCCCTAGTCTCTAACGTTACTGATCGGCTTTGGGCTAATGAGGGCCTTATTGATACGTTGGCTACTGATTCGGGATGCTTCTTTTTTTCATTCTCTAGTACGGAAGCGAGGGATGCAATCTTAGAAGGAGGACCATGGTTTGTGGCAGGTCAACCTCTTCTTCTTAGGCCATGGAAACCACATTTCTCTTTTGAAAACGAGGAGGTTCACTCCATCCCAATTTGGGTTAACTTCTATGGTATACCGCTTGAATACTGGAATCCGAAGGGAATCAGTTTTATCTCTAGTTTTATTGGAAAACCTATTCGTGTTGATCGCATAACTGCAAGTAGAAGACGTATAACCTATGCTCGTGTTTGCATTGAAGTTTCTGCAGATTTTGAATTCTTCAATGATTTCCATATTGAGTCAGAAGATGAGGAGACTGGCAATTCTATTAGAACAAAGATCAATTTGGAATATCAATGGACCCCGGTTCGATGCAAAAAGTGCTCTCAGTTTGGTCATGATTGTTCTCGGGCTGCGTCTCCAGATCTAAGGCATCCAGTACACCACCCTCTCAAGAGGAACGGTAAGGATAAGGGGACCTGGCAAGTTGTCTCAGGGAAAGATAGAGGAAAAAAGACTGTTGTTGACCACATTTCTGACCGAACTAAAAGCACGAATGGCTCGGTAAATCCGCTTGCGAAGGGCAACCGATTTGAAGCCCTTTCCCAGCTTTTGGAAGATCCTGATCCTAAACCTGTCAAAGTTGATACCATTGTTTCTCCCACCGCCCGGACATCTTGTCCCGAAGCTAGCTCTTCTTACCATACAGATGTTCCTCGAGGTGAGACCAGAGAGGGAACCACCTCCCCCCTCCCCTTTAGTGTGGATGACATTGATGACTGTTTTAGTGATTCTGACCAAGCTAGTGAGGTCGGGACCCCTACAAGGGGTAGTCCCCTCTCCAATAGACAGAAAAAGAAGGAAGCTAAGATGAAATTCAGCGGGAGTCGGCCCAAGGGACGACAACGATCCTGAGGAGGCTCTTCTTTGAGTGGTTGGATGTCTCAATTGTTTGTTTCATTCCATGTTGCTATGTTTGTTTGCTTGTTGCTCTTAACTTCTATGTTTAGTCTGGCTCTCGTAGCATGATCTTGCGCTTTTTGTAATATCCTGGGGTATGGCCCTTTTTTGGATTCAATTAACCATTTTCCGAAAAAAAAAAAAAAAAAAAGACAGTAGACCCAATAGTAGTCCAAGATTTTTTTAAAGAAATAAGCATTAAAACCATCAGGGCCAGGGGCCTTGTTGTTATGCAGGCTAAACAGGGTTTGTTTAATCTCATCAGAAGAGGGGATTCTATCTAGGTCCTCCAACAAGTTTTCTGGTATCCTTTTAAAGATAACCCTTCTAAGAGCATTATTTCCTAGATATTGGTTATTAGAGGTAGTGCCCAGTAAATCTTTAAAATGCCTGACCGCCTCAACTTTAGCTTCCTCAATGCTGCAAGTAAAGGAGCCATCAGGTTTCTCAAGTTTGAAAATCCTTTTCCTATTTCTCTTATTTTTAATGTGTTGAAAGAAGAATTTAGAATTTTTGTCTCCTGCTTCTAGCCATTGAATTCTCGATTTCTGCTTAAGGGTTTCTTCCGCAATCCAAATAGCTTTCATAAAATCAGATAAACATTGTTTTTGTTTGGAGATAAGAGAAGGACAACAAGGATTTTTAAGGAGGTTAGACTGAACCACTTTAAGATCGGACCTAGCTTATCGGCTAGCAACTTTTCTTTCCCTACAAAGCTTTTACTAAGGCATTTCAATTCATGTTTAACAAGTCTAAGCTTATGACATACTTGGTACTGAGAAGTACCATTAACAGTAGTATTCCAAGCATTCAACACTGTAGGATTATAAGCATCAAGTTGAGTCAAAAAATTAAAGAATTTAAAAGATTTACCCTTTCTCCTAGAAATTTTATCAACGTAGAGAACAAGAGGAGAGTGGTCAGACATACATGGTTCATGAAAATGAACATAGGAATCATTGAAATTATCCATCCATTTTTGATTAACCAGAGCTCTATCCAATTTCCTTTGAGTATAGTCTGGTCTACCATATCTACGATTACTCCAGGTAAAAATCTCTCCCAGAAATCTCAAGTCAGTTAAACAAAGAGAATTAACCACAAGCTTGAAATCAGTAATATCAGAGTTTAAGCCAAAGTTTTGCTCAGAGACTTCATTGGTATTTAAAACCACATTGAAGTCTCCAAGAAAAACTTGGTTTCTTTTCCAGGGTAACTGTGAATAGCAGGAGATCCAAGTAAAGATGTGAAATATCTAATAGCTTCTCCTTTAGCCTCATCACAGTTGGTAGTGAAACTACCATCTGGTTTTTCAAGGACAATAATTCTTTTAAAATTCCTTCTTTCTTTAATAGATAGATGAAAATATTTTGAGTTTTTGTCACCCACATCTAACCATTGCAAGCGAGATTTTTGTTTAAGAATTTCCTCTTCAATCCAAATAGCTTCATGAAATTTTTTTAAACAAAGATTTTGCTCCTCAATTAGTGAAGTATCATTTGGATCAGCAAGAACCGCAGATTGAATAGATTTAAGAGCCTCTCTGGCTTTATCAGCATTAATCTTTTCTTGGCCTATGGACTTCTTACCCAATTTTTTCAGTTCTTGTTTTAGGTATCTAAGTTTATGGCAGACTTGATATTGGGCAGTCCCATTGATTCTATGATCCCAAGAATTCTTAACTATATCAGAATAGCTATTCATTTTAGTCCAGTAGTTGTAAAATTTAAAAGCCCTACCCTTCCTACTTTGCATTTTATCAATATGAACAATAATAGGAGAATGGTCATTGGTACCTGGAGCCTGGAAATGAACAAAAGAGTCAGAGAAATTATCAAGCCAAGTCTGATTTACCATAGCTCTATCAAGCTTTCTTTGAGTGAAGTCTGGCCTCCCATATCTTCTATTGCTCCATGTAAAAAGTTCCCCTACATATCTAAGATCCACTAAGCAACAATCATCAGTAGCCTTTTTAAAGTCTGACATATCATTATTCCACCCATGATACAGATAGATTTCCTCCGGGCACAGAGTAACATTGAAATCATCTAACGTAAGGTAATTATTGGAATCACAGCGTGCATTAATAGCTTTAAGGTCAGTCCAAAGTTCATTTCTTTCTTGTCCAGTATTAAAACCGTAAACAAAGGAAGTTTCCAAGTAAGTGGTTTTCTCATCGTCTTCGATACTAACATGAATGAGTTCAGACGTGCTTTTAAGAATTTTAAGCTTAATTTTGTCATGATTCCAGCCAATCCAAATTCGACCAGTAGAAGAAGGACTGCTATTAGAAAAAAAAATTCCCAATGTTTAAAAATTTTCCTCCTAATTGTATCCTCATTATTTTGATTAACTTTGGTTTCAACAATGCTTAAAACATCAATGTTGTTGTCATAGATAAACTTAGCAACCTCAGTTTTCTTAGAGGTCATATTGAGACCTCTAATATTCCAACAGCAGACAATCATTAAGAACGACGATGGGATGGTTTTTTCTTACTTGAAGAACTAGAGTGTGAGTTCCTCTTACTCTTTGTTTACCATGGTTTGGTGAAGCCTTTGGAATTATTTTTGGACTTGGGGATGGAGACTTAGTACATTGGGAGCTTTTTCCAAGAGCATTTTCCTGAACCTTACTTTCTAGACTAGCACAAGATGTAGGCTGTGTAATGCTTTGCTGTGGATCACCCTCAACATTAGCAAATTGATCCTCAAAAGTACTTTCACTTGTATTAAGATGACCCGTAGTTGTACTTATAGTATTAAGCATAGAATCATCCTTATGCACACCCACTGGGACTTCTAACTGCTCCCCTTCTATAGCCTTTGAGTTCAGATTTGAAGGTTGATTTGTGGCTACTTCTTTAATAACCTGTTCCCTACTATCTTTTTTTTTTCCAGAAAAATGGTAAATTTACTCCAAAAAAGATGATATGAACCCGTGGAATTGATATTCTATGAACCCACAATCAGATTGTAAATAACCCAGGAAAGCCAATAATCAAGCCACAAAGATTATCTAGACTCGTTGAAATCCTGTTTCAAGAACCTTAAGACTCGGTCCATCATGGTGCCCATCAAAAGGGCCAAACCCTAGGATATTACAGAAAGCTCAAAACATGCTAATAATGCAGAAGACAAAACAATGGAACAAAAAACAACAAGCAATCAAAGCAACAAAAAGAAAACAAAAAAAAACATCATTGCAGACCAGTCTCCCTGAACCCTACAAACAAAAAAAAAAATTACCAAAAAAAAAACAAAAAAGAAAACAAAAAAAAAACAAAGCATCATGGGCTCGGTGCAGCAAAATTGCAGACCAGTCTCCCTAAACCCTACAAACAAGAACACAACAATCAAGTACGATGGCGACCCTTAGGCCGACTTCTACTGAAGTTCATCTTTGCTTCCTTTTTATTTTGTCTTGAGGAAATGGGGTTGATGTGATCAATATCATTCTCATTCTCCTCTGTTCCATCTGGAAGATCTTCTAAACCATCCTGAGACTCGGCATCCTCTCTTCACACACATAAGGGATTAGCATCTTAAAAGAGTTACCATCTCGAATAGGCCCCGCCCCAAAAGAAGAGTAGCTTGAAAACAAAGGCTGTGTATAAGATGTCGAAGGACCATGCTTTTTCCTATCTCGAGTAGCTTCTGGCACTTCCAAAGATGCCACAGATTTACCTTTATCTTTAACCTTGACCTTACGGGAAACTTCAGTCCATTGGTGTTCATTGCGAGGGCTGGAGGACGAATGTATTTGGGATTGCATACCAGAAACTGGTTTATGAACTGGAACCCAGTGCTGGGAGGACTTAACTCGGGAGTGCGAATGTCGAACCTTGTTGTTGCAGTCATGTCCAAAGCATTTGCAAGTAGAGCACCTTGACGGCGTCCATTGGTATTCCACTTGAATTGTGATTGGAGAGCTTCCATCAGCATCAACCAATTCAAAACTATGAATCCAGTCCTCAGTAGCCATAATTTTAATACAAATTTGGGCATAGGTGATCCTTCCCCGAGAGGCTGTCATCTTATCCACGTGAAGCGGCTTCCTTATCATGCTAGCAATGTAGCTGAGGCCTTCTTGGGTCCAATATTCGAGAGGAACATTAAAAAAGTGCACCCAAATAGGGATCCAGGAAATCCTATCTTTCTCAATAGACATATGAGGTTCCCACTTGCGAAGCATGATGGGTTTGCCCACCATATACCAGGGCCCGCCCTCAAGAACTGCAGTAAGAGAAGTTTTGGAATCAAACTTGAAGAAAAAAGTTCCCTAATCAGTTGCAAGGGTATCAATAAGTCCATCATTTGCCCAAAATCTGGAGGCGGATTTCACGACAAGAGAAAAAGGCAATTTACGATCAAAGAAGAAACCCACTAGGGTGTTTTGCCATTCATGACTGCCATTTTCAGAAACTTTGCTAGGAATGACAAGCTTCCTCTCCTGTTTGCTTAAACCAAGATCAACTTGGGTCAAATGAAAGTCAGGAGCGAGGCTTTGAGACAAACCAGACACAGAACCTACATTTGTGACAGAGTTGACGTCCTGATGAGATGGCTTGAATAATCCAGACCAGGTGTTGAAAGGAAGAGGTGGTTGTGAACATGGATCCACAACATGGGTCCCTTTGTTGTTGACCTGTCCCTCGACTGATAACTCACTAGCTGAGGAAATGGGTTGATTCTGTGTATAGCTCATTACATGCGTGTGATTATATAAATCTGGCTTTACATCCACCAAAGTAGGACCAGTGGTCCATGAGACATTAGAGCAAAGTGGTGCAAAAAGTGACCCCATGTGAGGAAAAGACTCGTGTTTTATTTCTTGGGCAGCCAAAGGATTCACAGCTGTTGTGTAACTTACTCCAATGCTAGGACAGGTAGCCGTACTCCTTAACTCAAACTTTGTAGTTGGTGCAATTAATATCGATTGGACATCATGTTTAGCTGCGTTCACATAGCCCATAGAAGGAAAAGAATGGGCAGTCGACGTGGGATCCACGGGAGCTTGGTCAAAAGTTCTACATGTGTCAGCTTGGACACACCCATACAGAGCAATATGTGGAGAATCAGTGGGATAGGGTTGACCCATGTCAACGGGCCCAACAAAATACGTAGCCGTAGGGATTTGCCCAGTCAAAGGAGCCACGTGATTCCCACCAATTTTCTCTACATGAGTATGGTCATTAACAGTGGTAGTAAAGGTAATCGTGTGGTCCACTTGCTGTTGAGAGTGAGAGAACGTGATAGTAGAGGGAGCTTTAGTGGTGGGCCCCTTCAACTCCGCATGGTGTGGAGCCCCATGAACCAAACCTTGGACAACCAAATTTGACGTGAGGGAGCACTCTTCCTGAAGGGAAATTAGAACCTCTTCTATTTCTGACATTTCCAAAGCTGAAAATTGATTATTGATAGCAAGGCCTTGAGTGAGCATTAAATGGGGCATAGGGCCTACTACTTCAGACTTTGAAACTGGAAGCAAAATCTGAGTAGTAGAGGGCTTGCCAATATGTATGTCCACCTTAGATGAACAAGAGGAGGGGGGATGCACATTATCATGAACATTACCTCCCCCTACCAGAGCTGGACCCTTGAAGTGATCCTTTTCTATGTTAACATCCAATTCAGGTTGATGGGAGCTAGCTACTGGATCTTCATTATAGACCATCTTACCCTTGCCTTTAACTTTCCAATCACCCTCATCTATTGCCATTTGAGTACTAGAGGCCTGAATCTTTGGCTTGTGGGACTTGTTAAATTTCTGAATTTTAGAACAGTCATGACCAAATCTTTTACATTTAGCACACCTTATTGGAGTCCACTAATACTCAACCCCAATATTGATCCTCTCAGCATCAGAGCCTTCAACCTCAATATCAAAATTATGTAGCAGCTCATACTCAGGCTGGACTTCGATACATATCCTTGCATATGAAATTCTTCTACATGTAGCAGTCATTCTGTCAACATATAGAGGCTTCCCTATAGCACTGGCTATATGACTCAGCCCCTCAGGGGTCCAAAATTCCAATGGAATATTAAAGAAATGGACCCAAATTGGGACAGAAGAAGGGGCTTCCTTTTCAAGCACAAGGCCTTGTTGCCAGATTTTCAGCATTATGGGTTGGCCAGCAACATGCCAAGGCCCTCCTTCAAGAACACTGACACTATCTTCTTTAGACTTGAACTTAAAAAAGAAGTAGCCTGAGTCTGTAGCAAGCATATCTGATAGACCCATTTTATCCCACATTCTAGAAGTAGCATTCTTAACCAAGGAATAAGGAAGCTTTTTTCCTATAAAAGACCCAACTAAAGTATTGTCCCAGTTACTACTACCGAGAGCTGGTAATGTATTTGGTAAAGTAACTAGCTTTCTATCAGCACCAAAATTAGGCTTAATATAATTAACTTTAAAGTCAGGATTAGCTTTCCCCTTAACCAGAGAGGCCCAATTAGAGGAAGGGTTAACAACAAGAGGCTTGGGATAATGGATGGAAGAGACAGAATCTGTAATACAAGGCTTAGGTTGTGCCTCCAGATGAGTGGATATGGGCAAAGAAGGAGCCACACCACAAGGTTTGGCTAAAGGAGTAGCCAAATTGAGAGATTTGGCAGAAATAGGAGCCGACAATGTTGACGATTGAGTAGGGATAGCTGAAATAGTATAGGTATTAGTCTTGGGTTGAGCAGCCAAAAATGTTGACAATTGGGCTGGTACAAGAGCCGCAAAAGTTGACATTTGGTGAGGAGTGGTATTTGTGGAAGAAGGTAAACAAATTTGCTCAAAGGTGTTCATGTGGGAAGGGCAAGGGGACAAAGTGCCTTGATTTAAGGGATCTATACCAGTCCCCATGTGATGAGAATACTCCGCATTCATGACCATGTCCTTGGTGCTGTTTGGTATGCGTGTAGCAGTGGAGGAATCAGCAGCTTTTAGGGGAGCCTTTGAATTTTTAATATAGCCGTTGGGCTCAAAAGTGAGTGGACAGTGGGTCCCAACCGTGGCAAACACATTTTTTGAAGTAACACATTTGCTTTTCGGATCAAAAAGAAAATGCATCCCATCTTCATCTGTTTTAGCAGGGATAGAATACACATTTGAACCTCCCCGGCCTGAGATATCAAGAACATTACTAGGATCTAATGGAGCAGATTGTAGGTCTTCATCCCTAACCTTATCTGTCAGATTGGAGATGAGAACCAATTGAGAAGATTCCTCAGACCCAGTAACGGAACTAGGGGGAATTTGTTTATGAGTTTGGGTTGGAACCCAGACTTTCTTTCTGCCTTTCCCTGATTGATCATCACTCGAGCTGCTATCAGTCCCGCAAATATCAAAAGGGTCAAGCTGATGTCTCCTCCAATCCAACCCAGAATTGAGACCATTTCTCCTACCTCCAGATTTATAAGGGGTTTTCCCCACACTTGAGTCCCCCTTAGAACTAGAAGGAATAGAGGATCTAACTTGCATGGCTTGAAGATCAGCTTTGTCATTCATCAATTTCTGGATTTTAGCTTGAGCTAACTTCAAATTTTTCCTTAAATAAACATTGGAACCCATAAGTAATTTATTATGATATTCATGATTAGTTAACTCACCTTCTTCACTTTCCTCCATGATTCTTTCAGCTCCACCAAACTTAGCTTTACTTGAAATAGCCTCCTCCCAATCTTCTGGGATCTCAAGGTCTTCATCAAAAAACTTAGGAAGATTAGAGACTCCACCATTAATTTTGTGAATTCCATCATCCCTTACCCCATACACAATAGATTTAGAGGGGTTTGAGATAATAAAATCAGGACAATCATCTGTAGAGTCTGCTTTGGCAGTTGCAGTACCAATATTAGCAGTAACTACCATAACATCTTCCAGACTGCAAGGGTTAATGGATCCAGGATCTTTGAGTCCTCAGATTTTCTAGCAACATCAAGGACTCTCACAGCTTGATTTCTATTAGGGACAGAAGGTTTGATGGATTTGGTTGCCTTATGTCTCTCCATAGAAAAAGAAAGCAGCAAGTGAAAAAAACATTACAAAATTCTAGAGAGAAGGAGGAGCTTCTCTCTCTAGGTTCCACTGTTGAATTGTTAAGGGTTAGTAGTTGAGAGTTGGTTCATGTTAGTAAGTGCATTTAATGAGTTAAACTTCTTTTTTGTATTAGTTTTTGCTAAAAATACGTAAATGCATTATTTCCTATGGTTGGAGGGTTGTTCCAACAACTTACATTTATTCCTATGGTTGGAGGGATGTTCCAACAACTTGCATTTATTCCTATGGTTGGAGGGATGTTCCAAGCCTATATATATCCTTGTTTATCTTTTGTATTGGATAGATTTGATAAATTGATAAAAGTGAGTTTTTACTCCTTCTTGGTTCTTCATTGAACTTTCAGAACTTATCAAGGTTTTCACCTTGTGCCGTTCAAACTTAGAATATCTATGGTTTGCGTCTCTTTATAGACGTTGGGTCTCAGGTTCACTAATTGGAATACCTGTGGTTTGCGTCTCTTTATAGGCGTTGGGTCATAGGTTCACTTTTACAACAATCTGATTTTTTAGCTTTCTTGGGAAGGTATTCAATCTTCGTTGTTGGGTCTCATTGCTAATCTATTGAGGTTCGCATCATTTGGTACCAGAGCAAGGTTTCTAAAATCAGGTTATCTATCCTTTTAATTTTCGTCTATTTTCTGTTTGTTCTACGTATTTTTTTCGTGACTCTTCGTGTTCTTTTGTTCTTCAAATTCTGTTTTATATTGTGTTCTTCTTTGTTTTTTTTTTTTTTTTTTTTTTGTGCCTCTAGTTATACAAAAAAAAAAAGAAAAGAAGAGATCCGAAAAAAGAAAAAAAAAAAAAGAAAAGATATCCAAAAAAAAAAAGAAAAAAAGAAGGGAGGCATTGATATCAAAGAAAGGCCAAATCAGATTTTTTTTTTTGGTTTCTTTCTTCCTTTGAGGCATACTAATCTTTGTTTCTAGTTCTCTCATAAAAATATAACTATATCTCTGATTTCTTCTCTCTTAAATCTGATTGTTAGTTTCAATTCTCTTTAAATCTGATTGTGAGTTTCAATTCTCTCAATTCTGATTGTGTTTGTCCTTCTCCTTTGATTCGTCATTTCTAAAATATTTTCGCCATTGGTATAAGTTTTGAAGCACTACTCGTTGAGATCACTTGATTCAAGTTCATTTAGTTCATTAAAGAACTGAAAAGGGGATTTAAGAGTGGAAAAAGGCAAGAGAGTGTGAGATCAATTTCGAAAAAGCCAATTAAAAGTGAAACACGAGTGTGAGTGAAATTATTTAAGTGCATACACGTGAGGGAGTGCTGTGAGGATTTATCTCTAACATTTATTCACAGATTTCAAAAGATGACTTCTCAATCAAACAAAGAAGGAAAGGAGGATCCGTCTTTCATGTTACAAGCTATGCAGCAACAATTTGAACGTATCGGCGTGATGTTTAATGAGATTCGGGATAGGATGGATAGACAAGTAGCTGAAATTGCAACTTGGCGTGAAGGGCGTCCCCAAAGAATCCGAAGTGCTAGAAGGCAAGAAAGGCACATACCCATAGATGAATCTGATGAAAATCATGAGGATGAGTTCGATGAAGAAAAAGATCGAGCTTCAATAAATCGTGGGGGCAGATTTGGGCCAAGGAGAGAAAGCGTGGTAGAGGGTTTCAAAGAGGTCCAAGATGGCAAGATGGGGTTGACAGAAACTTGGGAAGCATCAAAGTTAAGATACCTTCATTCCAAGGGAAAAATGATCCAGAAGTGTACTTGGAATGGGAGAAGAAAATGGAGTTGATATTTGAGTGCCACAACTACTCCGAGGAGAAAAAGGTAAAACTTTCTCTTATTGAGTTTACTGATTATGCTATTATTTTTTTTTTTTCGGAAAGTGGTAAATATATTCCAAAAAAGATGTACAAATGTACAAGGGGCATACCCCAGGATAAAACAATGAGCTCAAACCATGATGACAAAAGTCAAAAAGTTGTCTACACAAAACAACCTGAAACAAGCCCTAGACAGAAGGGCACCCTAAAAACAATTTCATCAACCCACAAAAAGGAGGCCCAGAAACAAACAAGAGTCCCTAACAATAGTCCCTAACAGAACAACTTCAAGCACACCACTCTCTAAGATATCTATCTAAATGCACCTGATTTTTCCATTTCACCCTGATTTGAGCATTAATTTGGGATATTAATTGCTTCAGAAGAACGCTTGGAGGGTTGAAGATCTTCTTAAACGTTCTGTTGTTTCTCTCTTTCCATAACCCATAAACAGCCACACCAAGGCAAATCTTGGGAATCATCTGTTGAAACGCTTTCCCACTATATCTTTGATCCATCCATTCCAAGGTAGCATTCCAGCTCTGGCTATGCCAATGGACGTCACATCTTCTCATTAATTCCTGCCACACAAGAAAAGAATAAGGACAATCAAAGAACAAGTGGTCATGAGTTTCCATATTTGAGTGGCAAAACAAGCAACCTAAAGGGCCAGGAGTGAAATTATAGATTCTATCATGTGTGGATAAACGGTTTTGAGCAGCAAGCCATAGAACAAAAATTTGTCTGGGAATACAGCCAGATAACCAAACAGAGTTATACCAAGGAACCATAGTTTCATGGTCCCTTAAGTGATCCCAAATGAGGAAAGTGTTGAACTCACCCTTAGGAGAGAGAATCCACTTAATAGTATCAGTGCTATTATTAGGGGAATAGAAATTAGACAATATATTCCTAACTTCATTAAGCTCTAAAGAGTTTGACCCAGGCCAGTTCCAATCTGTTCCTCTGATAATTTTACTGACCTTAGCATTAATATTAATAGCAGCATCATACACAATTCTATCAGTAAAATGATCCAGCAGGGGGCCCAAAGGGAGCCAGTTATCAAACCAAAGAAAGGTATGATTACCATTACCGATCCGATGGATTAGTAAGGGTTTCGCAATCTCTCTTAGCTTTAATAACTTCCGCCAATACCAAGAGCATTGTGAAGGGAACTTGGCCTGCCAGAAACTCTTATTTTTCAGCATATACTGGTGGATCCATTTTTTCCATAAGGAATTGTTAGAAGGATCCAAAATATTACCAATATGTTTCAAATTAACAATCTTATTAATAAGCACTAAGTCTTTAAAACCCAAACCCCCTTCCTTCTTTGGTCTGCACACTTTGGACCAAGCAACTTTAGCACCTGTAAATTTATCTGTCTTACCAGACCAAAGGAATCTAGCCATAGTTTGAGACACTTGCTTTAGAACACCTTTAGGTAGAATGAACAAACCGGACCAGTAGAGTTGAATTCCTGTCAAGACAGAGTTAACAAGTTGGGCTCTTCCTGCATAAGATAAAAATTTAGATTTCCAGGAATTAACTCTAGCACACATTTTATTAACCATTCCTTCACAATCTTGTTTTTTCAATTTAGAAGTAATGAGGGGAACACCAAGATATTTAACTGGAAGGCTGCTTTTAGCAAATTGAAGAACAGAAAGGATCTCCTTACACAAATCATCCTCAATATTGGAAAAGAATAAGCAGCTCTTAGAGTTGT
>CM066983.1:35100009-35105009 GCA_033977485.1 Hydrangea macrophylla | reverse complement strand
ATACTCACCTGGAAGATCCACTTTATAGGCATTATCATTAATTTTCTCAAGGATTTGGAAAGGTCCATCCCCTCGAGGATGCAATTTAGTCCGTCTATGAGCTGGGAACCTTTCTTTGCGCAGATGAACCCACACCCAGTCTCCGGGTTCAAAGGTGACACGCTTTCTCCCTTTATTGGCTTGGGAAGCAAACTTTTCATTTTTTTGTGCAATTTGAAGTCGTACTCTCTCATGAATTGACTTCACCAATTCAGCCTTTTGGTGTCCATCCAAACTACTCCTGACATCAACAGGTAAAGGCATTAAATCTAAAGGAGTAAGTGGATTAAAACCATAAACAATTTCAAAGGGAGAATGAGAAGTAGTAGTATGCATGCTCCTATTATAAGCAAATTCGATAAATGGTAAACAGTCCTCCCAAGTTTTCAAATTCTTTTGAATGATAGTGCGTAGGAGTTGAGTTAGAGTCCTATTGACTACTTCAGTTTGTCCGTCAGTTTGTGGGTGACAAGTAGTGGAAAATAAAAGTTTGGTACCCAATTTTCCCCACAAAACCTTCCAAAAGTAGCTGAGGAATTTGACATCCCTATCCGAAACAATACTCCTAGGCATACCATGGAGTCGTACTATCTCCTTGAAAAACAAATCAGCTATGTTTGTGGCATCATCTGTTTTATGGCATGGAATGAAATGTGCCATCTTACTAAATCTATCCACCACCACAAAAATAGAATCTCTACCTCTTTTTGTCCTAGGCAGCCCCAAAACAAAGTCCATAGATATGTCTACCCACGGCTCACTAGGGACGGGTAAGGGTGTATACAACCCATGTGGTAAAACCTTAGATTTGGCCCTTCTACATGTAATGCACCGACCACAGATTCTAATGACATCTCGTCGCATCCTAGGCCAAAAGAAATGTTCATGTAAAATTTCTAAGGTTTTCCTAACACCAAAGTGTCCCATTAAGCCCCCACCATGTGCCTCTCGCACCAACAATTCTCGCATTGAACAATGAGGCACACACAATTTACTTTCTTTAAACAAATAACCATCATGCTTAAAAAACTTACCAAATGCCGCTTTATCACATGCCAAATACACATCAAAAAAATCAGCATCATTGGCATACATATCTTTCACATATTCAAACCCAAGCATTTTAGCACTCATAGAAGTAAGAAGTACATGCCTTCGGGATAAAGCATCAGCAACAATGTTTTCCTTACCTTGCTTGTAACGGATGACATAAGGAAAAGTCTCAATGTATTCCATCCATCTAGCATGCCTCTTATTTAATTTACCTTGTCCCTTAAGATGCTTCAATGATTCATGATCGGTGTGGATCACAAACTCCTTAGGCCAAAGGTAGTGCTGCCATGTCTCTAGAGAGCGAACAAGAGCATAAAGTTCCTTGTCATAAGTAGGGTAATTTAGGGCAGCCCCACTTAGTTTTTCACTGAAGAAGGCTATGGGCCTCCTATCCTGCATCAAAACGGCTCCAATCCCTATACCTGAAGCATCACATTCAATCTCAAAAGTTTTGTTAAAGTTAGGTAATGCTAACACAGGTGCAGAACATAGCCTTTCTTTAATAGTAGCAAAAGCATTCTCTTGTTCAATTCCCCAATGAAACCCAACATTCTTCTTAATGATGTGAGTGGTGCAGCAAGTGTACTAAAATCCTTAACAAAACGCCTATAAAAGCTAGCTAAACCATGAAAGCTTCTTACCTCAGTGATACCTTTAGGCGTTGGCCACTCCCTGATGGCCTTGACTTTCTCTTCATCCACCTCAATACCTTCTGTGCTAACAACATATCCAAGAAAAACAACTTTTTCCATGCAAAAAGTACATTTCTTAAAATTAGCATACAACTTTTCAGATTTCAACACACCAAACACACATCTCAAATGTTCAATATGTTCATTTAAGTTCTTGCTGTACACTAGGATATCATCAAAATAGACGACTACAAATTTGCCTATGAATGCACGTAATACATGGTTCATTAACCGCATGAAAGTACTAGGCGCATTTGTAAGTCCAATGGCATAACTAACCATTCATAAAGTCCATATTTAGTCTTAAATGCAGTTTTCCACTCATCTCCCTCTTTCATTCTTATTTGATGGTATCCACTTTTAAGATCTATTTTACTGAAAATACATGAACCATGCAATTCATCAAGCATATCATCTAAACGAGGAATGGGATGGCGATACTTTACCGTGATATTATTGACAGCTCTGCAATCAACGCACATCCTCCAAGTCCCATCCTTCTTTGGCACTAGTAGCACTGGTACTGCACATGGGCTCATGCTCTCTTTTACGTACCCTTTGCTCATCAAATCTTCAACTTGCCTTTGAAGCTCCTTTGTCTCCTCCGGATTGCTCCTATAGGCTGGTCGGTTTGGAATAACAGCCCCGGGTACCAAATCAATTTGATGCTCAATGCCTCTAATGGGCGGCAACCCACTCGGCATCTCCTCTGGAAATACATCCTCAAACTCCTGCAACAAAGAAACAGCCAAACTAGGAAGAGATTGGTTAGTTTCATCAAGATTAAGATAACATTCTTTGTAAACAAGAAGAATCACAGGCTGATTTGCTAAAAATGCCCTCTTAACCTCACTCTCTTTGGCATAAAAACTCAATTTTGTCTTTTCTTTTCTCTCTATAGACTCTCTTTCTTTTTTCTCTCTTGACTCCACTCCCTTTTCTTTATTCTCACCTATTTCTCTAGTTTCTTTTTCACTCTCTCTTTTTCTTGAAATTTCTCTCTCACTCTCATTTTTCTTTTCTCTCATGTTTCTTTTTTGCTCAACCTCACTTTTTAGTTTTAGTTGGTCCTCATAGACCTGTTTTGGGGTTAAAGGAGCAAGCTTGATTGTTTTCCCATCTTTTTCAAAGCTATATCGGTTCCTAAACCCATCATGCATCACTCTCCTATCATACTGCCATGGCCTCCCCAACAAAATATGGCCAGCATGCATAGGAACTACATCACAAAGCACCTCGTCACTATACCTCCCAATAGAGAAGGCCACCAAAACCTGCTTACTGACCTTAACCTCTCCACACTCATTCAACCACTGCAACTTATAAGGTCTAGGATGCTTCAGCAAAGGTAAGTTCAACTTCTCAACTAAAGTGGTACTAGCTACGTTGGTGCAACTTCCCCCGTCTATAATCATACTACACACCTTGTTATTTACATAGCATCTAGTATGAAATATGTTTTCTCTCTGCTGCTCCATATCATCTACCTTCATTTGTGTATTGAGAGCACGCCTGGCAACAAGAGACTCACCTTCTACGGGGTATTCCAATCCATCATCATCACTAGCATCAGATACTCCATCACTATCGTCTTCACCTTCAGTCATCACCTCCCCATTGTCATGCATAATCATCACCCGCTTGTTTGGACATTGAGATGCTATATGCCCCAAACCCAAACATTTAAAACATTTGATATCTCTATTCCTTGAAGGTTGCAACTCTACCTTGGATTTGTTCTTGCTAGTCCCCTCATCTTTTTTTTTAGGTGGTTCGGTCTTTCCCTTTACTACAGCTCGGTCATTCCTTTCCCACTTTGGTTTCCAAGGAGTGCTAGAAACTGAAGTATACCTTGCTGCCCCCTTTCTTTTTAATTGCCTCTCCACCTTCATAGCCATGTGCACCATGTCCTCTACCTCCACATAATGCTGCAACTCAACTACATTGGCTATATCCCTATTCAAACCACTTAAAAATCTAGCCATTGTGGCCTCTCGATCCTCCTCTACATTAGCCCGAATCATAGCCACCTCCATCTCCTTATGGTATTCCTCCACACTCCGGGACCCTTGTGAAAGGTTTTGTAACTTTTGGTAGAGGTCTCTGTAGTAGTGGCTAGGTACAAAACGCTTCCTCATGAGAGCTTTCAGCTCACCCCATGTTTCTACATGTCTTTCATGATTCCGCCTCCTATTGGTCACTAATTGATCCCACCAAATAATTGCATAATCAGTGAATTCAATTACTGCCAGCTTCACCTTCTTCTCCTCTGAGTAGTTGTGACAATCAAAAATCAACTCTATTTTCTTCTCCCACTCTAAATACACTTCAGGGTCATTCCTCCCTTGGAAAGATGGTATTTTCATTTTGATGCTCCCAAGGTTCCTATCTACCCCATCTCGACCCCTTGGATTCCCCCTAGGTCCTCTTCCACGCCTACCTCCTCTAGGTCTACCCATTCCTCCCCTACCAACATCAGATACTACATCTTCCTCATCCTCTTCATCTTCTTCAATCTCATACTCATTTTCAACTCTAGGCTCACGCCTCCTCCCATCACGCCCACCTTGCAGATTTTGAATCACTACATCTTGTTGATCCATCCTATCCCGTACCTCCCCCAACACCAAATTTAACCGTTCAAACTGTCGTTGCATGGCCTGCAACATAAAGGTTGTGTTATCTGCCTCCCCTCTAGGTGTTGAGTCATCCATTTTAATGTGCTGCAAAACAAGAATATTAGTGGTAAAACCTCACACACTCCCTTACGTGTTTACGCTCAAAAGTTGTCACTCCACTCGTGTTTCACTCTGATTGGCTTTTTCCCAAAATTAGTCTCACACACTCTTGCCTTTTACCTCAATTGTTTTCCCTTTCAAGTTCTTTCAAGAACTAAGTGAACTAAATTAAGACACGACCTTATTTTATCCCAGCCAGCAATAGATTCTAGAAACAAGGAAGTAATAAAAAAAAAATGACACGGATCTCAAGAAAATATACGACGAGGGCAAACGAAACAAGAAATCAGATTTCGAGAGGAATAACAAAAAAAAAAAAAAAAATCACGAATATATATATATATATATATTTTATTTATTTTTTGAATATGAGCCAATTGAAGATGGAAACAAAGTTTATCCCAAGAAACAGCGATCACAGAAGATAGGTTTCGAACAGCACAAAAATCGAATTTTTTCGGAAATTTTTTTCACACTA